>RBNI01006464.1:0-11299 GCA_003990745.1 Jimgerdemannia flammicorona | reverse complement strand
CCCCCCTACCCCTTCTCGATGAAAGACTACTTTGTCCAACACTATCCCCACCCTCCCCCCACTCTGCTTACATATCTCTTCCACCAGATGGCGACGACACCCACCTTGCGGTCTCCAACCAACCTACCAACCCGACAGCAGATCCACTACTAACTCCTCCCATCTCAATAGCTTCTCCTGTATCCCTATCCGCTGTCCCTCCTCAAAAACATAGAACCAGTGTCCAGCCAACCCCACCTACACTGCCACAACCCACCCTACAGTAAGCCACCTATTGCTGACACCCCCCACCATTCTCGATGCCAAATCATCCCAGTGACCCCTCTCTTCATCTGGCCTCCTTTGAACCCCAAGCCGATCCCCTATAGCTATCCAAAAGTCCCCCAACACCTCACACTCCCCCAGCCAATGTTCCGGCGTTTGCACAACTCTCCCAACATGCCCAACATTATAACACTCCTCACAGTCCAGCTGACCACCATCCACCAGATGCTCTGCACGGAAGTTCAACATAACATTCCTCTGCAACATTTGCCACCATACTATCCAGAACTTGGGAGGTAGCCACCACCTCACCTCAGTACTCTAAGACCAGATCCCTGCCCAGTCCCACTCCTCTCCAATCCTCACCGTCTGCCAGCTACTCGGCCAAAGATCTTGGCCAAATCGCCGCTGACACTCTACTCCATCTCCAATGTCAAACTCAGTGAGTGGAACTCCCCCTAGAAGCAGACAGTCCCATTTCCACATAGCTGGACCCCATACCACCTCCCCCTCATTCCCATGCCAGCGTAGGCCTATTCTGTGCGCTCCATCGACCACTCCCCACCAGAAGCCCTTGTATCGTAGCCGGCGACTACCCCTCAGACCCACCAAAGAGAGCAGATCCCCTGAGGACCCCCAGGGGGAGACTCGCATCTCCCACACCTTCTTCATCAACAGTACCCAACCTCCACCCTGTAGCTCAACAGCCCTTCTCAACCACCATGCTCGCAGGCAATGTAGGTGTTTAGGGAGATCAACAAGGCCCAGGCCTCCCCTAAGCAATGGCTCTACAAGGGTGTCCCAACTAATCTGCACCCTTCTGCCTACCCAAATCCAATCCCTAGCCAGTTTCATCAACCTCTTCACCACTCAAGCCGGAAAGTCTAAGTGATATGCCACATACCACAGCTTGGGGAACCAGTATACATTCAGGATCGCCACCCACCCCACCAGGGAGATGTGACGACCCCCCCAACATTTCAGAGCCTCCCCCCAAATGCCCACCCTCCTCTCCCACCATATCCGTGGCAGGACCGAGCCATACACAGAGAGGAAGATACCTAGATACCGCACCACCTCTCCCGTGGGGACAATTGTTCCAATGATGTCCCCTCCCACTAGCCCATTCCCCAGCACCATTGTTTCACACTTATGCCAGTTGAGCTTTGCTCCCGAGTGCGCCTCATACCACTCCACTGTTTCCCGAAGGGCCTCTACATCTGCCACCGATCCAAGCCCCACTACCATATCATCTGCAAAGGCCCCCACCTTCCACTCCACACCATACACAGAGAGCCCAGCCACCCTCCTATGGATCCTATCCATCAGAGGTTCTAAGGAGAGTGCATATAGGATAGGGGACAGTGGATCCCCCTGAGGAACTCCTCTCCCCAAGGGGAATGCCAAACCCCTGTGACCATTACACATCAGTACTGCTCTACTCCTTTCCAACAAACTCAATATAGATGCCCGAAACTGTGGAGGAACACCAATTCTGTCCAGCACCTTGCCCAGCCAAACCCACCGAACATGGTCATAGGCCTTCTCCTGGTCCAAGAAAACCAGTCTGCCATCCAGTCTGCAGGCCCGGGCCCCTTCAATAATGCCATGCACCCAGGCAGTTCTATCTCTGATGAGTCTACCACCTACAAAGCCCCGCTGTTCCTCACCCAGCACCTGCTGAGCAACCTTCTATAGCCTCGCAACAATCACCTTAGTCACCAACTTCCGATCCATATCCAGAAGCATGATCAGCCTCTAGTTCTTCCAATCTTCATGTCTGCCCTTATCTTTGTACAACAGGGCCACCAGCCCTAAGTCCTGTTCGCCAACCCACACTCTCTTTAGAAGAATATAGTCACAGAGTGCAGCCATCTCTCCAAGCATTCCAGGAACCTTCGCCATCTTCTTCCAGAAGTCCCACGGTAACCCATCCTCCCCTGGCACCATACCCATCTTAGTCGCTGCCAGGACTCCTTGAATCTCCTCCTCCTGGACTGGCAAGACCAAGTCCCCTAGACCCTCGACCACTGGTGGCTCCCACTCCTTCAGTGCATCACCAATCACCTCAGCATCAGTACCCCCTTCCTTCTCACTCTACAGACCCCACCAATTCTCCTTCAAAACCCCCAGTATCTGCTGCGTACCATGTACCAATTCTCCCCCAGCATCAAAAACCCCATCACACCGATGTCTCACCTGCCTGGCTTTGGGGAGCCTAGACAAATACCTAGTAGGCCTCTCTCCCTCCTCAAGCCCCTGCCACCGTAGTCTGGCTGCCATTCCTCGCATACGAGTCTCTTCCTCCTCTCTCAACATCTGTTGCAATTCCACAACTTCCAATTTCGCCCTCGCTAACCTCCAATCCTCCACCTCATCAGACGTAAGCATATCTGCCCACTCCAACTGCAATCCCCTCAGCCGATTGGATGCATACCATAATCTCCTCCTCCTCTGTCTACCTGCCTCTCTACCAGCCCCACCCCAATAGGCTCTTGCAGCCTCCTTCAACCTCAACCACTGGACATCTACCGAAAGACCCTCTCGCCTCCAGGGTAGAACCCTTGTCTGGATGTCTGCTACCCATGAATCCCACAACCCCTTCTCAGCCAGCAGGGAGGAGTTAAGGTGCCAATATCTGGGTCCATCTCCACTCCCCCCAAACTGCCCCTGTCTGAGTAGTCCCCAGTGATCAGACCATGGGCACCACACCACCTCCAAAGCCTTCCAGACATCAGTGCCCCAACATTCCGCAGTTAGAATCCAGTCAATCCTTGTCCCCAGGCCATTCACCCAGTATGTGTAGACCCTGGAGTCGCCCCACCATATTCGGCTCATATCTCCTAATGAGCTAAGGTTCTCCACCTCCTCCCATGCATCCAGACTGCCACTCCTACCACTGGCGTTTCTCCCTCCATCAGTTCTATCCAGGCACAAATCCCTAACCATGTTAAAATCCCCACCAAGGATATCAACCCCCTCCTCCAATAGAATGCCCTCCTCCAGCAGATCCTTAATCCATGCAATCCTCTCCCCCCTGGCTGCTGGACAATAACAAGAGCCCACCCTCACTGATTCCCACCCTGGCTGGTGCCATTCACCCCAGACCAAGTGATCTCCCCAGCTCCTGATTCCCTCCAAATCGCCTCTATCCTTCTTTACCAGAATCGCTACCTTTTCAAACCAAGCAGCAGCTCTACCCCATTCCCTAGTCCATTCCACCCGATCATCCTCACCCTCACACCGCACATCCTGCAATAGAAAGAGATCAGCCTCCAATACCTTTAGCCATGTAAAAATGTTCTTACGCTGCCCAGATCCCCGAAGGCCATTCACATTGAGAGAAAAAATGTTAGTTGTACTGTTCATGAGGAATAATGTTAAAGATTGAGCCTCTCCTCTACAAGTCTGCACCCAAGTCCTCCTGTACCAAATCCAAGATGTGTTCTGCAGCCAGTTCCTTCTTTGCAGCCTCCTGTTCCTCCAATCCCTCCAGAAGTTCAACCATTGCCCCATCCTCTCTCTCCTCAAAGTCCTCCCGATAATCTCCACAGGCCTCCTGCCAGAACTTCAAACCATGGCATTCTGCCCAACAGTAGGCAGCCCTTTCACCAGCAACAACCATCAGCTCTGCCTTCCTCACCTCATCCACCTCATAACCCTTGTCTTCCAGTAAGATCACAAGAATCTCTGCCTTCAGCGCCTCCACCACTCCATCACCTCGCAGAATCTGTGCCCAGTGCTCCTCTGGTATGGCCCTCAGATCCACTTCCCCCAACACCTCAGCTACAAGGTTATCCATCACATTGCTCATCCACAACAGATTCCCAATCTCCTTACCTCCAGGGGTCCCTGGCCGCCCTGCATTCAGCATCGTAGTATCAGCACCTATGCTGGCATCCTCATTCCACTCCTCCTCTGGAACATCCACCAGCTCATCTTCACCAACTGCCACCACCTGACCTCCTTTCGCCACATCAGGGACCCCAAAGGTAACTCGCTGAGCTCCCTGCATCGGAACATCTTCGGCCACCCCTCGTCACCCCACCGGGCCCCTCCTGACAAGTGGGGGGGGGGTGCCATCCGACTCCTCCTCCCAAACCTCAAAGGTACCATCAGCATATGGATCCTTGCCCAGCACCTTCGCAGCCCATTCTTCTGTCACCACTGCCTCCTTTCCTCCTTCGCTAGCCCATACACTGGCTTTGACCCCTCCAGCCTCTTCAGCCCCATCTGTCTTCCTCTTCTCCCCTCCAGTCATACTCGCCAAGAGCTCCCTCTGTCGCAAGCACCCCTGGGCCCACTCCCACTGCTTCTTGTCAGTATGCACACACTTCTCCTCGATAATCTCCAGGTGCGTCAACTCCTCAAAGAGCTTCCAGGCCATTGCCCACCTTTCTACTGTGCCACTCATCTCCTCTAATGCCTCCAGCAAATCCTCCTCCTCCTCCTCACTCCCCTTCACCCTCGACACCTTACAAATAAAGGCACCCCACATCAACACCAAGGGCCAGTCACCTGCCTTCCCTGTGGCCTCCCTCTCTGCTAGCCGAATCCTGACATCGACATCACCTGTCCTAATCTTCGTCCCCTCCCACATCTGAAAGCCAATATCCACCACATCCCCATACTCCGCCATCACCTCCTCCACTCTCCTCCTCATCTCCTCCCTCATCACTGTGGGCACACCCTTCACTATCAGCTGTACCATCCTGGGGTCCCACCTCAAACAGCGCACCATAGGGACCACTACCTCCCCAACTGCCACTCCAGCTTTCAGTGCCTCCTCTAGTGGACCCGCCTCCTCAAAGCCCACCTCCACTCCCTCCAGACCCTTCAGGAATTTCACCGAGGCCGCCCCAGCCACCTGCTTTGAAATAAGCCCCAGGACCATCCTCGCTGTCACCGCCAAGCCCTGGAAGCACAATGTAGCTGCGAACTCCGAGATCGACTTCTTGAGTAACGGAGCCACTGCCAGTCCCGTCACACCATCCGCCAGGTCCCCCTTCCGCATTGGGAACCCCTGCCCCCCCTGGCCATCAGCTGTCACATCTCTTTTTTTTTCTTGATTCCCCGTCACGCCACCATCAGCAGTCCCGCCCCCAGCCACAACACCTCCAGACCCTATGCTAGCACCCCCAGGCTGGGGACCTCCCCCCCTTCCAAGGCTTGCCTTGCCCTTCCCCACAGCAGCACCAGCCCTGATTCCAGTTGGCCATCCACTCCCCTTCACCTTGTCAGCAAAGCTCATAGGGCCAGTCCCTCCTCCATTCCTTTCTGACACCGGCCCTCCTCCAGCACCCTCGCTGCCCTTTGACTCTCCAAAGGCCCCCATTCCCAGGCCAAAACCTCTCCCAACCTGCTGCCAGCCAAAGGCCCCAGGTCTACCAGACCCAGCACGCCCATCAGAACTCTTGCTTGAAGACATGTTTATAGTACCTTTCCTCTGCTTTGTGTTGAAAAACTGTTGCTTGAAGCTTGTGTAACATGAATAGTACTGGAGAAAGGGCGTCAGTCCCGCGCCCCTTTTCAACTCTCCTTTTCTTATCCTTCTGTTCCTTCCCAGCTACTTCTCCAACATCCCGCAGTAGGCACCAGCCAAATGTTTGAATTTACCCCACCATTCTGCTATCAGCTGCCCTTCACTCTGCCATCGCAAAACTTCCTGTCTCATAACTGTCACAAAATCATTCCTCTCCTTCTTCCTCTTGAGTAAGGCTATATTGAGGCACCAGCGCCCTCCACTACTACTCACTGCTTGAAATCTACCACAAACCTCCACTCCCCAGTGATCAGACCAAGGGCACCAGCACACCTCAGCAGTGTCTAGTACATTGCCCCAGCACTCTGCCACTAGCACCCAATCTATTCGTGTCCCAACCAATGTTGTTCCAACTGGATGCCACCAGGTGAAAGGTCCCAACTTATCCCCCTGTTGTTGATGAATGCCATCCACCAAACCCATGTCACACTCCACCTGAAGCTACTGAGAAAGTCTGGAAGATACTGTGACTCCTGCTCCACCATCAGACCTATCCAGCGTACAATCATGCACCATGTTAAAGTCCCCCCCCATAATGTCCAAAGCAATTACCTCCCGACCATCCCATACCAGCCATCCCTCAATCCATTGCTTTTGCTCTCTGCCAACCGCAGGGAGGTTAACTGAGCCAACTGTCAAACCATCACCAACCCCACCTTTTAGTCTTCCCCAAATCAGTCTGTCACTATAGATCTCTACCTCCACTAGCTCACCTTTGCCAACATCAACCAAGATGCCCACCTGCCTATTCCAACCTGTACCACCATACCATTCTCTACTCCACATCTCAAAGTCCAACTCACCATAAGCCCAAACATTCTGAAGAAACACAACATCATACCTCCTGACTTTAAGCTATCTGAAAAGCCGCTGTCTTTTAACACCATCTCACAATCCATTGACATTGATCAATAAAATACGTAGGTTGTTCATCATCATTAAGGAGATTGTTTAAAGTTCAGCTGGGACCACCACCACTTTCTCAGCCCTTCCCCTAATAATCTCTTGCTGGTTCTCACAAATTGCCCTCCAGATTCGATCACCATTCACACTGCTGTAGAAAAGATCCACTCTCTCTGTCGCCACCTTCCTGATATCGGCCATCCTGCTCTTGTCAATATCATATCCTTCATCATCCAGCAGGGCAGCTACCATTGCCCTCACCAGCTTAGGCCCCTGCATCGCTACATTGAGAAACCCTTCCCACACCTCCTGAGATCCATGAAACACATCCACTTCCTTGATGTCTTCCTCTGCCAGCTCCTTAAGTACTGCCTGATACCAGCTTTCCGCCGTCATCACCAGGGGCCCAGGAGTTGATGGCCTAGGGGTCCTGCTCAGCTCTTGTAGTTACTCTCTGTCTGCTGACACATCAGAAGCCACATCCACCAGCTCATTCTCCTCAGTAACTTTCTCCAGATGAATAACCTCACCAGCTTCTGGGTACTCTCAATGGACATTTGCCGCCCCCGCCATATGGGTATCCTCCATCTGAGTCTCCAGCACCACTTCCTCATCAACCTCAAAGCCTCCTTCACTAACCTCCTCCTTGTCCACCCACTTTCCTTTCACCAGCACATGTGCTGAGTTCTCTACACCACCCAGCTGGGAGAAGAACACCTCTGCCACCTCCACACCATCCATCTGATTCCTTGCCGCCTCTACTCATGCCTCCTCTTCCACTGCTGCCCCTTGAAGGGCTGCCTGCAGATGCTCCCAGTTCCCTTTCCTCCACCTCTTCTGCTTACCATCAGCCTCAATCCAGACCCAATCCTTGGCATACTCCTCCCACTTCCTCTTTTGCAGCTTCTTGGCAGCCTCCCTTTCCTTCAGAGCAATCACCAACTCTTCCTCCTCCTGTTCTGCTCCCTTCCTCCTCCAGACCTTGCACTCCTGCCCCCCAATCTTAATCCCCTCAGGCCAATTGTGGCCCAGCCCAGTAGCCTTCTTGCCTTCCAGTCACAGCATCACCTCACATTTGCCATTCCTCAATTTGGTGCCCTCTCAGAACATGAACCTGAAGTCCACCATCTCACCATATCCACCTAGTGCCTCTACCACCATCTCCTTGTTCTCCTGTCTGCCCAGGGTTGGCAAACCTTCCACCACCAGCCTAATAGCACGTGGATCCCACCTCAGACACCTTGCCATCCCAATCCGGATACCCTTGACCATCATCCCTTTCTCCAGTGCCTTCACTATCGCATCCTCCTCCACAAATCCAATCTCCACAGCCTCAGCCAAAGGGATGAACTTCAGAGACTCTGCCCCAGCCACTTCTTCTCCCACCAACCTCAGAACCTCTCTTGCCGATATCGCCAATCCTAAGAAGTTCACTGAGACTGCCCACATCGACACCAATTTGTGGAAGAAAGGCCTCACTACCAACTCGCCTGTCTCTGCCATCAAAGTCACCTTTCCCTTAATCCCTAACACACCTGTAGTTGTCCCACTAGGCACAGCTGCGCCACCAGCAGTCCTCTCCCCAGCCACCTGCCCAGCGACAGAAGAAACAGTCCCCAGTGTCCCACTACCAGACCCCTGTCCCCTGCTGGCCACCTGATCAGTCACCTGACTCGTCACCTGACCCCTCCCCCTGTCAACACTACACCCCCCTTGTCTAACCCTCATGGGCCTAGCTATAGCCCTCCTATTCCCAATCACTATATGCCAGGCCTCAATCCCACCAGTCCTTCCCTGTCCACCAGCCCTTCCTACAGCCACACCAGCCCCTGCCACAGCCGCAAAGCTCTTGGGAATACCCAGACCAGGCCTTCTCCTCTCCAGACTCTCAGAGCTAGAGGAATCTTGACTAGCCATGTCGCCAAAACTCGTCCATTTTCCTTGAAACTTGTTGTGCCTTATAAGTAGACTCCTGCCACATGATGTACACCAGTACATTTGAAATAAAAACTTGAAAACATGTTGTCTTTCGCTGAAAGATGTCTGTGTGGCTTAGCTCTCTCCGAATGGTTCAAGCAAAAGAAGTCCTATGCCAATACTTCCTCTTGCTATCAGTTTCAATCCAGACCCAATCCTTAGCAAATTCCTCCCATTTCCTTTTTCACAAAGCCTTTGCCTCATCATGCTCCTCTAGGGCTATCAGCAGCTCCTTCTCTTCCTGCTCAGAGTCTTTCCTCCTCCAGACCCAGCAATCCTGCTCCCCAATATGAATGACCTCTGGCCAGTCTCACCCCAGGCCCGTTGCCTCCTTTCTCTCCAGCCATACCATCACCTCACAATTACCATTCCTCAGCTTTGTGCCCTCTCAAAATATAAATCTGAAATCTACCATCTCGCCAAAGCCTTCCAGTGCCTTGGCGATCACCATCTTAGTCTCCTGTCTGCTCAGCATCGGCAGTCCTTCCACCACCAACCTCACTGCATGTGGGTCCCATCTCAGGCACCTCGCCATCTCCACCTTAACATTCTTGACCATCAACCCCTTCTCCAAGGCCTTCACCATAGCCTCCTCCTCAATGAATCCGACCTCTACTGCCTCACCGAGGGGATAAACCTCAGTGACTCAGCCCTTGCAACCTCCTCACCCATCAGTCGTAGAACCTCTTTGGCTGACAGACCAAGGCCCAAGAAGTTGGTGGAGACTGCCCATGATGACACCGACTTATGGAAAAATGGTTGTACCACCAGCTCCCCAGTTTCTGCTGCCGGGGTTGCCTTGTCCTTGCTACTAGATATGCCAGCTACTATCTCGCTAGGAGCTACTGTGCCACCAGCAGTTCTACCTCCAGACACCAGTCTAGTCCCAGGAAAGCCAGTCCCAGCTGTTACACTCCCGGACCCCTGACCCCTGCTGGGCCCCTGGCCAGTCAGCTGACCAGTCACCTGACATCCACCCCTGTCAACACTATGCCCTTGCTGCCCCCCAACTGTAGGCCTAGTGGCTGCCTGCTTACTCCCCACCACTATGTACTAACTACCCAATTCTACTACTGATCTACGACCTCCTGCTTGCCCTCCAGCTGGACTTCTTTCTCTCAAACCATACCGGTCAAAAGGTCCAGGTGGAAATTGGATCCCTATGGTGCAGGGGAAGGGGGGCCATCAGTGCCCCAAGGTTGAGTGTGCTAGAAGTGGCAAGAGAAGAGGAGTTCAATGGTGTCGAGTTGCCCCAACCTCAAGGCTATAGTTTTCAAGAATTCAAGGATTTCATCATTTTGTAGACCAGATGGTGCAAGGCAGGCTCTGGGAGCCACTGGCAAGTTCTCAAGGAGATGTGGAGTATTACATCTGGCAATGTGGCTGGCTTCATGGTGAGCATCCGATTCACTAGCATACTCTGGCAGGCTGGGGGACATGGGTCAGGCCCTTAGGCTTTCTTCACTCAGGGGGGGGACTTTTACTGCATTCTCAAGGTATAGAGGTATACTGGGGGATTTCAGAAGGGGCTCAGAGAATTTCGGAAGGTGCAGCTGATGATTGGCTAAGGTGGATGAGGTGATCTTGATGCATATGGTGATAGTGACTAGTGATTGGTAGATGCAGGATAGTGCGATTCAAGATGGTAGTGATGATCAGGCCAGGTGATTGGCTGACGATGGTGTGATGATCAGCAGGGAAATCAGCAGGTGACTACTTTGCCACTTTGGGGAGGGAGGAGCCGGTAGGCTGGGTGTATGCTGCAAGGGTACTCGAGGTGCTGGGGTCGCATCCAGTGGCCCTTTGGGGTAAGACCAGGTATGATGGCAGTATCACTTGAGGTGCTGGTGTCACAAGCCAGACGGTGACTTCTGACTCAGAGTTGGGCAGGGAGAGCAGTGGTTGGATGGCAGACCCATTTGTTAAGTATGTAGGTTGGCACTGAGCAGTCAAGGTGGGGTGGAGTAACTCATGGTTGGGGTTTATCAGGCCTGCGTACCATTTCATTTCTCTTCATTGTATACATTATTTGTATGAGGGAGCCAGTTGTGGCCTTGGTGGTGCATTGTTATTGGCAGGGAGGGGGGAGTAGGAGCAGCTCAGGGCAGAGAGAACCAGGCCCCAGCCACCTTGGCTTTGCTAAGGTTAGGTGTCAGGTAGCCTAAGACTACTCTTTTCAGGGCCTGACCCCACTTACTTTCTTGTCAGGTAATCTGGGGGATGTTTTCCTGCTGTTCGCTATATAACTATATTTGAAATAAATGAGTGTAGAACAAAAAAAAAAAAAAAAAAAAAAGCTTGCCCTCCAGCCCCACCTTAACCAGCTGCTGCCACAAAACTCTTGGGGAGGCCCAGGCCAGGCCTCCTCCTCTCTAGACACTTCGAGCTTAATGACTCTTGGGTCGCTATATCATGAAAACTTGACAGATTTCAATGAAACTTACTGTGAGTTGTTGCCAGACTTCTACTGCACCTTGCACACTAGTATGAATGAAGTGTAAACTTGAAAATGTGTTGCTTTTCGCAAAAGGTTACCTGTGTGGCTTAGCTCACTCTGAATGATTTGAGCTGATCGCTCTTTTTCACTATCTTTTTTTTTTTTTTTTTTTTTTT
>RBNI01006463.1:0-11302 GCA_003990745.1 Jimgerdemannia flammicorona | reverse complement strand
CACTTCCTTGCAAGCAATCTAAGAGATAACAAGACAGTTAAAGATAAGAAGTTTGAGGACTATAAGACCTTGGGAAGGCACTCCAATAAGAACTTGCTTATAACAACTTGAGTTAGTCTAAGAGATATATCTTGAAGAGAATCTGGCATATTTGAAGGACTCAGTGACCACTACATGATAATAGATATATTTATTAAACTTATCCAAAGACCATTTTATTCATAAGTTATATATAGTGAGTCTATATAATAGCTATAATTTTCGAATTGCAGACTTCAGTATAGTAATAATAATTATAAATACTGAGTAATATATATTTAGTTAGAAGTATTTTAATATAACTATATACCTTAAATATATAAATAATATATATTATATAATAAATATAATTATCTACTAAATTATACAATTGTACTTTAAATTAAAGAGAAATATTTTAGCAAAATATAAGAAAGAGATTTTATAGTTAAATTTGCTTTTCTGCTAAAGTATCTATATTAAAGTTATATATCTTAATTAATATATAATATTATATTATACTTAATATATATTTGTATACTATATCTTAACAATAATAAGTTTTATAACCTTAATATTCAACATCTAAAATAATCCTGCAGCTAATGTTTTCAGATATACTAGAATGAGATTGATTATATAGTTAAACACTCTTATTTATTGAGTTCAGAATTGTAATAAAATGTCTATATATTTAAATTATCTATATGAGTATTGATATATAATTTTAAGTCTAAAGAATCTTATATATTTGATACTGATCTCTTCAATAGATCCTCTGACAGAGTTGCATTAAGCAATGAATGTATGTTATAGAGAACTACTATGAACCATAGTATGCTGTAATACGTATTATAGATAATATTTAGTTCTTATAAATGACTATTTTTATATACTTCCAGGCATGGCTGGATCTGAAATGGGAATGCGAACTGTAGGTTTTGGGCAAGGTGGCAAGGCATGAATTTGCATTGGCCAGTATCGTCGTGTCCAAAGACGAGGAGCCTTCGGCCCAGAGTATCTAATAAAGTGAAGCGCCATGGCTACTCATGAGCAATGAGTCCATTCGATCGATGGTCAGCAGAGCCTCAAAAGTGCTATTATCTCTGGTATATCTCGAGAACTTGGTACACTGGCACCATACCATCACTCTCCCTTTCGACTGCCAACGATTGTTATTATCATTATCATTATCATTGATAACTAGATATGCAAATGTGAGTGAATGTTTGTGCCATGGAGCCATTTTTCGATTTTATTTTATTATATTATAAATTATACTTTAAAACATGATCTCACAAAAATAGCAAAGCACCGCATACCTAATCAAACGCTAGTAATAAATCTCCGGATGGATAGAGTAGAAGTACGCAAAGCAGGAGCTTCCGGTACCCGTGTCTTGCATTGTTTGGCGGAGCGTCAGAGGTTGAAGACCTGTGATGAAAAAGTTGGATTGATATGATGGGATGAATTGAAAAGTTTTCGTTACGTTCTTCGGTCACACGTTAAGATAGGTATCACGGCCCTCATAAAGCCATCATTTGCGCGTCCAGATTCTCGATATTACTCCATATCATGTCCATACCGCTCCGAAAAAAAAAAAAAAAAATACAGGTTCAATCCGCATCCATACAACACCCCACCTACAAACCACATATTGTAAGGTTGGCGGAGGCGATGGGAGCGAGGGGATAGGATGCGTTGAGTTCTCTGTTGAGACAGTAAGTTCAGGACAAGGGCAAGAGTCAGAAGGGATGCGTGCATAGGTGGCGGTGTGCAATGAGAACACACCCTCGACAGTTAACTATGGTAAGGCCAAGCGCCCCTTCCACAGATGAAATCTGAAATCCGAGTGCTCGACGATAGATTCAGTGTTCGAAGAAACCCACATGGGTTAGCAAGGAACAATTTACTGAATTCCAGTATAATCGGATTGGAACTACACATTTTTGTATATGTCATGATGGTCCGTAGGTGCCGACGTATGCAAGAAATCACTCATCACATGACAATTTCGCCACTCAGACAACGTCCGCCACGATCACACATCTCGTTCAAGCCTCGATCCTTCTTGAGGTTTGCAACGTTATTCTTCAAGCGTTGGAACTTTCCTGCCTAGATGTCACATGACGTTCCCGTGGAGCTTCCTGTTTTTCGCTTCCTTTGGGAAATGGAACTTCTATTGTTAAAAGTATAACCTCTCAAGCTCCTAGCTATTGTTTGTGGGCAAGTCATGTGTAAATAAACAGGCAGTCATTCCTACGGCCCCCGAACGTGACGATCACGAGATATGTGAATATTCAAATGTGATTCTAAATTAGATATTCTTTGAATCAAATAACGTTCTTTTTGACTTTGTGCAAAGCCAAAAGAATTCCTCTAAAGATATACAGTCGAGTGACATACAGACAATGTGTCCGACAAAAACGTCTGAGTTAAGCCGGCTTAATACCTAGGATGAAAGTCGATAATCAAATCAATGGGCCCCTGGCCGAGCTTGAGACCATCGCGGTGAATCGAATCTACGGGCAGGGACCATTCGTATTTGCGGACTAATAGAAATTTGAAAGGGTATGATCCATTAGAGGTTGATGCGCGTTTTGTATTTTTAGCAAAGCGACAACACCCACATGAAAAAGGAAACAAACTTACGGAGCATAGAGAGAAAGACCTTTTGTTGAGCCAAGCTAAAGTTCATACCAATGCATTGCCTAGCGCCATTGCTGAATGGGATCCAAGCATAACTTGCGCCGTTCCCTCCCCCCACCTTGGCCTCGTTCTCACCTCCCTCGGCGAACCTCTCAGGATCGAAACGTCCGGGGTCAGTCCAGTTCAGGGGGCTGTGTTGTATGGCATATATATCGAGATTGACAAGAGAGCCTTTAGGGATGATGTACGGGCCAAACTCGACATCATCGGTCGTTTGGCGCATAGACACAGTGGTCGCAGGAGGGGAAATTCGCATGGTCTGTTACAGAAACGCGTGAAAGTTAGTAAAAGGCTTTAGGATATATTGCGGACAAAAACCAATCCGTCGGCTTACCTCTTTCATGACCTGATTGATATACTTGAATTGCTTTATCTGCTCAATATCCGGGAAGACATCTTCAGGTGCGTCACCAAGGATTGCCATGGCTTCTTCGCGGGCCCTTTGTTGGCAGTCCTACATATTACCGTATTGAAGAAGATCGTTGAGCAAACCAGAATGGCAATTTTTTTTTTTTTTTTTTCACGTTAAAATTGTGAGAAAACTCACCTGATCCTCAGCGAGGTAGTAAATGGCCGCGGAGAGTGCATTTGTAGTCGTTTCGTGGCCTAATTTGTGTGAAAATGTAATGTTCATTGTCAGTTTTTTTTTTTTTTTTCGTTTCCGATTCACTTATGATAAGTTCATAAAGGTAATACAATAATACTGTGTATAACTTACCCGCAGCAAAGAATATCGCAAGATTTGCCTAAGAAAGTGAACAGAAGACAAAAAACAAACAGGTTGTCAAGATGCTGTTTTAACTTGAACGCAAAATTGCATTCTTTCTGTGGAACATACCCTCAATTCCGAATCACTTAGCCCCTTGCCTTCCTGCTCCGTAAGGTTTGCCTCAATCATCAAGGTCAGCAGGTCCTTCTCGTTATCACCTGCAAAAGTTTCCTCGTACTCTTTCTGCTCGATTGCATGCTTCTTCTTCTCAATAACCTCCATGAATAGCTTGTCCAGCTGGTCCATTTTTTGGTGCAGATTGCGTCGATGTGGGAACGCCCACAGGAAGCGTTGCTCCAGCACGGGGAAGAGGCCGAAAAGCGGGACTCTGATGCCCCCCATGACGTCGTCGTAGAGCTTGGCCCACTTGTTCTCAGCGTCGTCGATAGACTGGAGTGATGGAGAAGTCCGAGGAAATATGTGAGAGAGTAAAATATTGAGGCGAACCATATATAACGGGTCCAGTGTATGAACTCACGTTGAAGTCGAACCCAAAACCTGCCTTTCCGATGGAGTCAAGTGTGAAACTATGCGACGAAAATGAAAGCTGATTGAGCATACAGATCCAAGCAGACGTCAAAGGCGAAATTTATGATCAATACCGTTGCATATAATCGTAGAAATTAACGCGATTTCCGTCGGCTTCAAACTTTTTAAAAAGCGCTTGCGTAAGGCTGCCAAAAAGCTGAACGGGCATGGAACGGTGGAATGCTGAACATTGATTGCGAAATCATATTTTTAGAAGAGCAAAAGGAATTCGTTTGCACATATGTGTCGGAAATGTATTAAGAACAACTTACCAGGATTGGCAATCTTACGGTGCCTCTTCCAATGATCGCCATTCTGGAAAATAATATTGTTCGTGCCGAAAAGGCGAGCCGGTAGGCTACTCTGCTGTGCGTCGGTTGCGAACATCTCGACCTTTGGGAACGTCTCTATTAAAGCGAAATATGGAGCATGCAATACATATTGAGTAAGAAATTTCGAAGAATATTGTCTTCCCATGAACGAATGCGGATTGATTCATAAAGCTCACCAAGACGCATCAACATCTTCTTGGCGTACTCAGGGTTCGCAATCGAGACCATCCATTTACTCATTATCATTCTCTAAGTGATGGGCAATAAAATTGTTATGGTCAATAAAATTGTGATGGTCATCAGGATCGAGCAGAACAACATTCCATGACTAATAATTCGAACTTGATTTTACCACAAGAATGCCATGATCACCATATGCGGGGATGTACAGTCGCTTCTGAGTAACATCTTTAGCCTCGCCCCGCCACATGGCTGCACTGGTCTTCAAAAACGAGACACTGGGGAGGTGCCTCAGCTCTCGAGGAACGGTGAATTTGTCGTATAAGCTGTAAACGGCTGTAGCTGCTACTGCAGCAGCAATGTAACCAGCGTATACGCCACCACTACGGAGAAAGGGCAGGATGTGATTGGCATAGTCGGCGCCGACGAGGTCGGTGATATGCTGAGACATGTGACTGCTGTATGGATGGTATTTATTGAACGCTTGCTTGTTTCTGGTTTGGCTTTGTTGCTCTGCTTTGCTGTTGTTTTTATTTTAGCAAAGTTTCGAAGAAGGGATTTATATAGAAAGCCTTCTGCGGTTGCTCGAGCACACTTCGAACGAGTCGCAGCTGTTACTTTCGGTCGAAATAAGCTTCGAGTTTCCGTTACCGCGTCTCCGCGCCTCCGCGCCTCCGCCCCTCCGCGTTGGTTTTTGGGATGACCATATGTGGATAGTGCTGCAATTAATCAAGATGAAGGTATCCCAAAAAGGAGGTTGATGGTTGGGACGGTCATGAGTCGGCGCTGGAAGTCAAGAACAGGATATGGTTAGAGAAGGGATGCCACATGGCCCAAACCCCTTTAACTATATACACTTACGGAATTTCCAGCCGATACGATACCTGTTCGTAAATGTGCGATTTTCGTTCACGGCTATGGAGTTGGCCCTATGTTCGCCGTCGGGATTACGACGGCGCCGGAGCGCGTTCCCTCTCTACCCTCCTCCCTCTCGCTACGCATCCTCCTACATAACAGTGGCACCATCCGTGGGGTTGTTGTCGTCATCGTCGAGCCTACCACAGCATCGGAAAACGAGGTACGATCGTCCTCCTTATCGGCAGGTTGTGGCTCGGCGAACAGGGGATAGGGTGGCTGCCGCTGCCAGTTATGACGGTGACCGCTGCCACTGCCAAACAATCTGCGTGGAAGGAGGGGTTCTTCATACAGTTCAAATTTGATGACCTTTATTGTGCTGGATTCACCTAGATCAGGCAAATCTAACTAATAGATTTAGGTTCAAACAAAAACTGGATCTTGATTCGATTGGACTATAGACATGCCGACCAGCCACAGCACGTCAGACTTCTATCGGACTTTATTGTCAGAATCAGAATCGTTATACTATGGTTTTTTTTTTTCCATTGAGCACTAGGCTCCTTTATTAACTAATCTATAACATGCATATGGTCCTCATACCACACTGGTAGCCTCATCCCAACCCTCCCATCCTACCCCAACACTCACCCTCCCCTCCCCCCCCTCCCTCTGAAACACCGCCAAGTCGCTGACTACTGCAACCCGCCCACCACTCCTCTTGCAAATCCCTTCCACTAGTCACCTATGGTGACCCCCCTGGGCCCCATCCCTTCCACCAACCCAACAGAACATCCACCATCAACCCCTCCCACCTCGTATACTATTGTCGTAAAATGCGCGCAACAAAGGTGGCCTAAAGGCGTTTCGTGGTCTGCAAGGTTTAATCACAAAGTTGCGTATCTTCAATTTCGTAAGGTCGAGAATTTGCTGCCAATAAAGACTAGCTGGGTTTCTTGTGTGGGCATATGACTTGTGACGAGGTTGGGAATTCGAAAGATAATTTGTGCCATCATTTATTTGACTAAATCTCTTGCTCGAAGACGACACACTTCTCGAACCTGCTCTTCCCCCTCCCTTTCTTATCGCAAATATCATAAAAATGGCGCAAGCAGCGAGCCGGCCTCCCAAACCTCATCCACAACCTCCGTAGAGCTTCCCTCGCCACAACATGCCCCAATCTCACCCACATTCGTGATGGCTGTGACGACATGTCAGGACAAACAGGAGAATCTGAAGCGCATCCTACGGGACTACGCGAAATCCTGTTATGTTTATATGGTTTTTGACAAAGAGCGGACGTCGGCAATGTCGGCACGTAGTACCTGTGCTGTGCCCATCTGCTCCGCCGGTCCTCGATCACGATGGCTGCGGCTCCGCAATGACCCCATCACGCCACGCGCTAGATCCAGTTAAGTGGCTTATGTATTACGTCATCAGGTTTACGTCTTCAGTAATCACAACGCGTAAAAGCAATATCAATAAAAATGCGATGTGGTCTGTTGGGCGCGTGAGATTGTCGAGGGGCTAGCTTGGGAACGAGGTGCCTGATGGGAGTATGTTGGAGGAGCTCTGGCAGGAAAAATTGCAGCAGTGCAGCTCGAAGCGGGACACGAACTACTTTGACTACTTTGGGATGAATCTCAACGTTCTCACTTCTCCGGCGAACCTGTCGAGCACGACACTAGATGCGCATTTGGCGGCCAGGCAGGGTGGATGCACCGACACGCCGACGACTATGTCGATTTCGAGACCTACGTTGTGCCTCTTCGCCAGCGGGCAGAGGATGAGCTTGTTAAACATGCCGACCCCGGGGGGATATCGAATCTGGGTGGAGCACCTCTCCCACGGCTTCGTAGACCAACGGCAGTGACAGCCTCGATGACTGACGTCGATTTCCAATAAGGACAAATGTAAAGCAGAAGATGCGAGGATGAATGCGAATGGTATCGTTGTTTTCAGGCAACTGCAAAACTCACATACCGGGACCAGATTGACATTGCTTTTTTGTTTTTTTTTTTTTTTAAAAAAAAAAAAAAAGCATACGATGGACAGAGTGGTTGGTCCTGATGGCGCTGGATGGGATCTCTACAGCGAATGTACGTGCATATTTGCAAATTGGCATATCGCGTATCTATTACCTTGCATGAACAATGGAAGTCAAGATAGTCTGCGATGCAAAGTCACTTGAATCAGCTGCCGAAATGGGTTGAATTTTGCCAGTGAACAACCCTACGACCCTCGTAGAGACCTCGTAAGATGCGACAGATGTACGAAATAAATATATATTTGAAAAATGAATGTTCACGTCAAGTATATGTATATTTGGGTGAAATGGATGGTGAAACCGGCCCTTTTAGGTGTATATATACATTTCTAGGGATGGAGGGTGGTAATGAAAATCGTGTACGAATGTACAGGAGAGCGTAGAGGTAAAGCGCAAACGGCGACATGTTGGAATAGTGAGGATTACATGAAGGGGATGGCGTTAAATGTGCTAATGCCATAAAAAGGAACTTTCATCCGCCCTGCGCCTTAAACAAAAACCTTTCATTGAGCGCCCTATACACGGCGCCCACTCATATTAACCGTACTTGGTATTACATTCATGGGGAAAAGGTGGGAAATTTGGTCGTAAACTATATATTTGTCGCTTACAGCTAGAATTTGTGGTCGCAAGTAATAAAGCGCCTGTGCGAAACAACGAACCCTGGCAACCTGTCAACATAATTATATATATATACATATTGGTAAAAGGTGAGTTTATGTACTATGAGCTTACAAAGACGTTAGCATAATGAAATATGCACAAAATGTCAGCTATACGTTTGAAGTGTGCGTGTACGATGCCGACACATTCTTGTTGTGGAATAGCAGTTCGGATAATATGTAAGTCACGTATATGAATGGCGTAGTAATTGATGACGTATACAGAATGATGTAGACAGATGTCACATGTTTACATGTCGAGTTTGATGATATCTCAACAATTCTCTTGCCCAATTACCGTGTTGTCACTTCGTGCGGTTTTTCTTTATTTTTTTTTTGGTGGGTCGGTATTCTTTGTGCGTATTTCCTTTTTATAACCCGCTTTAGCGACCGGCCTGGTGAAGGTTTAGACCAACATTGGCATTCCCCATTCTGTGCGTATTTTCTCTCTGCATTTATTCGAAGCGATTCGCCATGGCAAAAGGACAAATTTACTACGGCTACATGATAATCAGGCAAAAAAAAACAAATCCCCCCGAACAAGTTTGCCTAAAATTGAACAGTGACATCGTAAATACTGTTAAGCATCCTTGGACATATACCCAGATGCAATAAAGCTGAAATTACGAGGTATCGTAACGCCATTATCATCTCCAGTCGCGACAGTAAACCAATCCGGGGTAATATCCATGACAACTGCATTATCACGGGTATTTCCTGGTGGCCCCGTCCCCCCCCAAACTTGCGACACGACAACAGCTGGTGGGTTTTGAAACAGACCACCGAATGATACCTAAAGGCCGAAATGACAAGGTATTCAGCAAAAATGATAAGGTTCAAGGGCTCTGCAGATATGCAAATGATGCAATTGAGCGAGCTTCAATATTTACCATGAATACACCACCTCGTTCGCCTACGGATGGAACAATCTTTATTTTGCTGTTTACCGATTTGTAGGGTCCGGCCAACCAGCTGGCGTTCAACGAAACGTTTCCGCTGACAGTAATATAGCGAGAGGGATCCATTTTCCTTTCCTTCAAGAGATTGTCTTTGTCGTGGAGAGGATAATTACACCAACAGAGGTTGGCCAGCCCTTATAAATATGAATTTTCGGAACGTCGCTAGCAATGACATCACTAACCAGTCTCTTTCAGACCCGGGTACATCTTGTCGCTATGGGAATAGCATCCACAAATACTACTCTCGCCTCCTACAGACAACAGGCAGGCCCATCTTTCTGATATCACATGGGCCACCTTGATTACCTAACCCGAATGTGTCTAAAAAACTGCCTGTGCCGTGGGGGATTCCGGTTTTAGTAGGGAATTCTGACTTTAGTGTGGGATCCCGACTATCTGGAAATATTTGTAAGATACGTGAGATATTGTTGCTGTGGTTACCGGCTTTGGTTTGATACTTCACACCGTTGTAAATATTTGTGTGCTTAGCTAGTCGACAGGTGGTATTTTGTTGCTGTGGTTACCGGCTTTGGTTCGATACTTCACACCGTTGTAAATATTTGTGTGCTTAGGCAGTCGGCAGGTGGGATTTTGTTGCTGTGGTTACCGGCTTTGGTTTGATACTTCACACCGTTGTAAATATTTGTGTGCTTAGGCAGTCAGCAGGTGGGATTTTGTTGCTGTGGTTACCGGCTTTGGTTTGATACTTCACACCGTTGTAAATATTTGTGTGCTTAGGCAGTCGACAGGTGGGATTTTGTTGCTGTGGTTACCGGCTTTGGTTTGATACTTCACACCGTTGTAAATATTTGTGTGCTTAAGCAGTCGGCAGGTGGGATTTTGTTGCTGTGGTTATCAGTTTCCCACTCAAGTCGAAAAAGTAGGCGCTGGCGAAGTGCAACGCCACTGATAATCTTTGGAATTAATATGGAATCAATTGCTAAAAAAAATATAAATTAATTTTTTTCGAATAAATATTAAGTATATAAAACTAAATTTAAATTTATCCATCATTGTTATTATGCACGTGGGGAGGAACTCCGCAACAGCTTGGACGTCCGATCATTCCCATCCGATATTAAATGGTTTACACCGCGTACACCATTTTGTTTACAGTGAACTATTGATATAATCATATCGTTATGGACAGCTTTCAATTGTATCAAGGGTGCTGTAAGCGGCCGAGTGGCTGGTTCAATTATCAAACCCTTCTCTATGAAATTCAATGAAACCTATATTTCCAGAAAGCCCTCAATCAAGCGGATCCAGCAAGCTTAGATTCATTGAATTCGGATGAACATTCATAGAGAAATCGGGAATTTTTGTCGAAGACCCGTGTCCGACCTGTTATACACAGGTTTGACGAAATTCATTGTTACTTGGCCAGCTAAATGTCTTGGCAAATCTTATATTGAGATTGAAGCTCCGATTGGCCTAACCCGAACCAAATTGGTTTGGTCCCAGCCCGAAATCTCCAGTAGGTTAGTGTGGTTCGAAACGTGTCAGCATGTTGGTTAGATTCAGACAGCAGACTTTATTTTGTGTCACAACGTAAACCAACCTGGGCCCTCTGTCACGCCATCGTTTTCGCCAACTCCATGAACACCTTGCAGTCGGGCCCTCGACGCCCAACGCTGCCGCAACTGATATTGCTTCCAAAGAATGGAAAGGATGTAAAAAATAATATAAAATAAAATAAAATAGTGGCCATCATGGATGGCCGTGATGTAAAAGAATGAGCAAATTTGTACTGGATGCTTTTATAAAAACATCCACATTTTTCTGTCGGAATTTGGATTTTTCCGGCTCGTACGTTCTAATCTGCCGAGTCTTGTAGCAGTCCCTTTCTCACATGAGTTTTACAAACGTACAAAGTCGCAAATGGGAAATAACTTTCTAGTTCACGGACCTATCCGTTTTTCAACCTATAAAAACGACAATGGGACAACGACGATTATTGACAGAACAGCTCGTTGTTGATACGAAATAGCATGTGTTATTTCGCATCGTCGAACTCCCCTTCGTTTTGGATGAGGACAGTTGCTAGGCTTTGGGAAATGGTGCCGAACGCAGTCATTGTCTTCAGTTGCTTCAACAGTTTAGCGAATTTGTGTCCGGGTCGTCCTTCGTTGTCGCCATTTTGTTTCTATTCTGAATGTACTTTTCAGCCTATAGAGGTCTTGAAGATCGAGGCTGCTGTAAGGTACACGTATATAGGTGTGCATTGACCAGTGGAAAAAAAA
>RBNI01006462.1:0-11302 GCA_003990745.1 Jimgerdemannia flammicorona | reverse complement strand
CTTGGAACTTAGTAATTTTAGTTATTGGAATTTATATTTAGCTTTATATCTTAGCAACCATTGAATTATATTTTGTATAAATACCCCTCTTATTTCCTCTGAAATAAAGTCAGTCTTCTCAGTACAATACACACACTTCCTTGCAAGCAATCTAAGAGATAACAAGATAGTTAAAGATAAGAAGTTTGAGGACTATAAGACCTTGGGAAGGCACTCCAATAAGAACTTGCTTATAACAACTTGAGTTAGTCTAAGAGATACACCTTGAAGAGAATCTGGTATATTTGAAGGACTCAGCGACCACTACGTGACACTATATAGAGTTTCTGATTTCCTTTTTCATTGAACTACACATCATGTGAGATTATTATATAATATTTATATAGATCTCAGGTCAGTATGCCTTGCCAAAATATCTAAGAAATATGTGCTTACTGGCTTTTGCTCAAACTTATACTGATTGATATTATTCTTATTAAGAATATATATATTGCATCTAAATATATATTGTCACATAGTGGTCGCTGAGTCCTTCAAATATGTCAGATTCTCTCTAAGATATATCTCTTAGACTAACCACAAGTTTGTTATAAGCAAGTTTTTATTAGAGTATCTTCTCAAGGTCTTATAGTCCTCAAACTTCTTATCTTTAAACTGTCTTGTTATCTCTTAGATTGCTTGCATGGAATTGAGGGTAAGTGAACTGAAACTGACTTTATTTTAAAGGAAATAAGAGAGGTATTTATATAAAATATAATTCAATAGTTGCTAAGTTATAAAGCTAAATATAAATTCCAATAACCAAATAAAATACTGGAACACAGAAAACTATAGTTGTAAGTACAAATTCAAGTGTCTGTACAAATGGTTGCATAAGTTCAGGATGCCAGTAGATTTCAGTGGTACAGGAAAAGGGTGCTTGAAGATTCAGGTGTTATAGAAAAAGGATGCTGGTAGAATTCAGTTATATAGAAAAAGGATGCCAGAAGATTTCAGTGTTACCAAGAACTTAGAGCAGAATGTTCAGGACCATGGGGGCTTCATCTTCATCACTGCTGAAGGAAATGAGATCCGCTAACATTATATGTCGTGCGCTTCATGTGCTTCGCGCATGTCACACGGGATGACGTCATCGGCAATGATGTCATTATGGGTGACGTCATCTTGGCGGGGCTCTCCAATCTATGACATTCTTTTCCACAAAATAAGGAACAAATGTGGGGTCTTGGGGAGGTCTAACCCAGGTGCTAGGGACCTGGAATGCTGAGATCAATCCTTGCATGAATTGATCTGGATTGTCCTGGAGGATGGGATACCAGAACTCTTCTATAGTATGTTCCAAAACTGAATCAATGTTTTATTAAATTTTATATTTTAATTATTTAAATAAAAATACTCTAAATAAATATATTTTATATTATAATATATTATAGTTTTATATTAGACATATTTAAAAATATTAAATTTATTGTTTTTAAATTTTTAAAAAAAAATCTAAAAAAATAAATTTATTGGTTCAGTTTTGGAACCAAATTATTTATAAATATTCTTTATTTAATAGATAGACAATAAATTGAGATATATATTTAAAACTTATTATAATTATTCTTTTAATATTTCTCTATAATCCCATATAATTTATTTTTTAAAATCTTATTTATTTTATCTTTTAAAAAAATAATAAAAAAACTCTTTTTAAATATATATAAATATATATAATATATTATTAATATACTGAATTCAAACATTAAAGCAATGATATTTTGTCCAAAGAAGGCTATTGAAGTATACTTTCTACTCATAATAAATTATAATTTATTTATTAAATAGATTAGTTATAGTTTGAAATTATATAAATTACTAGAGTATTAAATATATATAAAAATAATAGGAGAATAAATAGATATTGTACAGAAAAGACTGATATTAGGTAACTAGAAGTATATAGTATCCTCTAATAAAACAAAAATCAATTATTTTGGATTCTGCATATGACATCTGCCTTTTTCAGTCATCTTCGAATTTTACGTCAATTGATGTCATGTGACTTGCATTAAGTGATATTTCGTATCTTTGATTCAATTTTATAGTATCTTAGATATTTGAAATAATAATAATATATCATTTGAGTATTTGCAGTCAATTTAAAGTAGTTTCGCGGCATTTTCAATGTGGAAAAGTCACGTGATATCGATTGACATAAAATTGGAAGATGATGGAAAAAGGCAGATGTCATATGCAGAATCCAAAATAATTGATTTTTGTTTTATTAGAGGATACTATATACTTCTAGTTACCTAATATCAGTCTTTTCTGTACAGTATCTATTTATTCTCTTATTATTTATATATATATATTTAATACTCTAGTAATTTATATAATTTTAAACTATAACTAATCTATTTAATAAATAAATTATATTTATTATGAGTAGAAAGTATACTTAAATAGCCTTCTTTGGACAAAATATCATTGCTTTAATGTTTGAATTCAGTATATTAATAATATATTATATATATTTATATATATTTAAAAAGAGTTTTTTTATTATTTTTTTAAAAGAATAATTTTAATAAGTTTTAAATATATATCTCAATTTATTGTCTATCTATTAAATAAAGAATATTTATAAATAATTTGGTTCCAAAACTGAACCAATAAATTTAATATTTTTAAATATCTCTAATATAAAACTATAATATATTATAATATAAAATATATTTATTTAGAGTATTTTTATTTAAATAATTAAAAAATAAAATTTAATAAAATATTAGTTCAGTTTTAGAATATACTGTACTTTATCACTATTGAGAGTGATGGTAGACTAGACTTCTGTGACCACTATAGTCTCCAGTATATTGATATAGTAAGCTGACAGTTTCTTGAAGTCTGAGATTCTAGTATATACCAAGTTGGGGATTGACTACAGTATATGTCTAAAGACCTGATAAATCTTCTTAGCTATCCTTATTTTATATGCATCTATAGAAGTAACTTCTGGTATTTCTTGGAGACTGGCCTGAGGGAATTTCTGATAGAGAAGGTTTTTTATTTTATACTCCTACTATATCTAGAGACATTTGATAGTAATAGTGATCCTTGTTTCCATTTTGTAGTAGTAGAGGATATAATGATAAGGGTCACTAGTATCCAGGTTGAGACTAGGAGTTCTTCTTATATAAGTCCTTATGGCTCTTTTGATATCTTGAAACATCCTTTCCTGGACTGAGAGGCCTTAGTGATTCCTAGACCTTGAGGTTTGGTGAGTGGTAGATATTTTGTTTATGGTAAGTCTTTTGAACTATTTCTGTAAGCTTTGTTTGAGTTACTGCTACTGTAGTTTCTTGATCCTTCTTTTATATTTCTTAAGATGTCTGTCTTATAGTTACAATGACTTATGGTTGGTCATTATTACTCATTTTGTAGCTTAGATGAGTCATGCTGTATAATTCTCTTATGCTTCAATCTAGTGACTTATGAGAAAAGGCTGTTTTCTGTACTGATGTCATCATTCTGAGATTACTATTACATCTTTCTCCTGAATAAGGATCTTCTCTTGAATATTCTTATTTATTGATCCAGTTCTGAAAAATTTGCTGATCCCATAACCTCTGGAAGGGGGTTGAAAAGTGGTATTTATGGGCTAACATCTTTCCTATATATTTTGGCATAATAGTGAAGGGTTGCTCTCTTTATATAAAGTAAGAGCCTAATTCTAATCTTAACCAATCAGTTAACAGTTCAAATTCCTCTAGCTTCAAAAGTCTCACAGATGAGTAATTGCTGATACTATATCTCTTAGAGAATGGTCCAGACAGATTGCCTACTAGTCATGAGATATGCTGTTATGATTCATGGACTAGAACCTCACAGATGGTCATTATATTTTACTTCTCTTGTATAGATTCATGGTACTTCTTGAGTCTGTTCCTGTATATCATGATAGGCAGTATGGTCTCTGAGAGTTTTCTAAACTAGAAGGTAGTTCTCTTGATATCTTACACATAAAAGGGTCCTTTCTATTTGGGCTCCAGTTTTCATAATTATAAGGCTTCTACTATATTTCAATATAGTAGGACCTTTTCTCTGATTTGGATGGGTTCTAAGGTCTTGTGATTCTTTTCTATATTCTTTCTTATCAGTGCTTGTGACTTGATGATATAATCTTCAGTCTTCTTTCTGATTTGGTATAGTCTTCAGATTTCTGAGTCAATCTGTCTCTATATTAGGTCTAAATTTATAGCTGAGATTCTATTAGAATCTTCTTCTCTAAAGAGCAGTTCTCCTAGGGTAAAGGGTATACTCTGTGACTATATATCTCATAGAATAGAGAAGATAGTTGGGAGGTAGTTATCTCAATTGTCATATGTGTCTGAGATCTTCACCAGGATGTTCTTGAGAGTTTTATTAATTCTTTCTGTCTGTTCATTTCTTTGAGAGTGGTATGTAGTGGTCTTGATATGCTGAATCTTGTATTTCTAATACATTATCTCATAGAATCTATTGACAAATTCTGTACTGCAGTCTGTGGTGATTTGTCTTGATATCTTGTAGCAGCAGATTATTTCTCAGTATAGGAAGTCAGCTATAGAGAAAGCATTGGCTTTTTGTAATACTCCTGCTTCTATCTATTTGGTAAAGAGGTCTATGATAACTATAATATAGTGGTTTTCTGATAGTATTACTGGTAGTGGTCTAATGATATATATTACAATATGGTGAAAGAGGATAGGCTCAATTCTTGATGACCCAGATATCTGGTCTTGCTGATCTTATTTCTGTTTTTGATACTTATCACACTCTTTGACAAATTGGTACAGGTCTTCTTCCATCTTAGGCCACCATATAGTTCTTCTTACTTTGTCATATATATATATTAGTTCCTTCTAAATATCCTTGTTCATGTACTTCCTTCATTATTTGATACTTCTTGTATTCTGATATTATAAGCTTTCCTCCTTTTCTGAGTGTAGTGTTGTCTAGTTCAAATTATTTCCATATCCAGTTAATGATAGTGATAGTCCAGAGTTTGAGGTAGTTGGGCATCTTCTGCTACCCAAGATAGCTAATTAATCCATAGTATAGCTCTTTATTCATATTGAATAGTCTTAATGGAGGTGTTTTGAAGTATCTTTGAGAGTATATCAGCATTGGTATTGGTCCTGAGCAGTGTTTGACAATACTGTCATACTCTTGCAGCCTGTAGATCTATCTGGTATATATTTCTTTAGGGTTCAGAGTGTGGAATAGCCAGGTGAGAGCAGAATGGTCTGTTTGAATAGTAAAGTATTTTCTGACTAGGTAGTAGTGGAACTTGTCTACTGCCCAGACTACTGTTAAGCATTCAAGCTTATATGACTTATAGTTCTGTTCTGCTCTGTGGGTACCTTGACTTGTATAGGAGATAACATATTCATGTCCATCTTTCTTCTGAGCTAAGACTGCTTCAAGTTCTATAGTACTTGCATCTGTCTGTAGGATGAACTCTAGGTTCCAATCTGGTCTTCTGAGAATAAGTCCTTAGATCAACTGGTCTTGAGTTCATTGAAGATTTCTTGATATTTCTTAGTCTATTTGAATTTGGTCTCCTTCTTCAGTAGCTCATAGATAGGTACTGCAATATTGGAGTATCCTTTGATGAATCTTCTGTAGTAGGAGGCCAGTCCAAGGAAGGCATAGACTTCTATAGTTATTCTGGGTCTTGGGTAGGCTACAATAGCCTCAATCTTCATGAGGTCTGTATGAATTCCAGTCTGATTAATGATGGCGATTTCCTGAGCTACAAACTTGTACTTCTTGGGCTTGATATAGAGACCATGCTCCTTGAGCTTCTTGAGAGCTAGCTGTATGTGGTTGATATATTCTCATACAGTATTACTGAAGATGATCATATCATCAACATAGATAAAGAGCCATTTTCCAATCTCATTGCTAAAGACTCTATTCATTATTCACTGAAAACTTGCTGGGACATTGTACATTTCAAATAACATTCACAGGTAGACATAGGTGGCATCAGATATAATGAAGGCTGATTTCTTACTGACATCTTGAGTGAGACCAATCTGATAGAAGCCTGAGAACAGATCCAAGGTAGTGTAGTATTTGGCTTTGCTTCTAAGAGTGATAAGGATTTCTTGAATATTTGGCAAGAGCTGCCTATCCTTCTTGGTGATTGTATTGAGCTTTCTGTAATCAATACAGAGTCTTAGAGCAAACTCTCCAGGCTTGCTTCCTTTCTTTGGGGCAAGGACAATAGGTGAAGTCCAGAGGCTAATAGCTTGCTTGATAATTCTAGCTTCTTCTATTTCCTTGAGTTCTGCTTATAGCCATTCTCTGTAGGCAGACAGTATAGGTCTGGCTTTCTGATAGATGGACTTGATATCACCTGTGTCAACTTCATGATAATACTTGAGTTCTTGATTGTAGATATCCCTGAAGTTTATTGTGAGTACTTCTTCATTCTGATGCAGGATCTTGAGAAGTTGTTCTTCTAGGGAAAAGTTTTCTCCAATAGTATATATGTGCTTGTTCTGATTCTTGTCTATCTTGTGCTCAAGTTTAGTAATCTTGATAGTAGTATAGGCTCCTCTTCCAGTAGATCCAAAGTCTTGTTCTCCTCTCTTAGTCTTGATAAGTTCAATGGCTTCAGTGATCTTAGGCTTCTTGACTTTGTGAATCAGCATCTGGCCAATTCTGTCATACTTCTTGACTTTGAATGGAGTGATGGGGTTGTGATTCCTAACTATGAGAAAGATCTCACCAGTATAATCAGGGTCAATTACTCCTCCTTCAACTGAGATTTTGCTTTTGGCCAGACTGCTCCTGGTCTTGATAATTCCAGCATAGTTCTCTGGCAACTTGACTCCAATTCTAGTGCCCAGTAGAGTGGTGGTCTGTGGTTCAAGAATAGTATCTTGAATGCTGGCAAGGTTAATTTCTATGGCTCCTTCAGTCTTATATTCTGGGATCTTAGCTTTAGAATGAAACTTCTTGACCTTGAGAGTAATGTCTGGTTCTTGTTCCTCCTCATCATCACTATTAGCTTGAAGCTCTGGGGGCTGGTCATCTTCTTCAGCTTTCCTTTTTACTTCAGCAGCTTCTTGCTTATACTTTTGTTGGCAGATTTTTCTGACTTCACCGATATAGAACCAGCAGTCATTCAGGTGTTCAGAGCAGTATATACTGATACTATGGGGGTATCTTCCTTAAGAAGCATCATCAATGATCTTATTGTACCACTACTTATATATGAGTTTGGATATCTTGTTCTTATTCTTATATACCAAGTATATAAAGACTTCTGTGTTCTCTTTATCTCCTTCCTCTATGTCTGATAGTACTCCTTTGTAGACATTGATAGAGACTTGTACCTTTTTTCCTCTATAGTTGATCTGAATCTTCTGGGTATTGAGATCATTGATAGTCTTGGCCTTGTGAAGCCATTGGTTGCTAATGAGGATATCACAGTCAGTTACACCTGCGACAATCATATCTACTGAGATAGTAGCTTCTCCAATCTTGATGGAGACTTCTTGGATCTTGCCTAGAGAGATAGCTCATATACCATCTGCTGTAATATAGATTATTTTGGTAGACTCTTCAATGTCTCAGCCTAGGTGGTCAATTGTCTTCTTGCTCATAAGGCATTCTTTAGCACTGATATCAATGATGGCATCAAAGATACAATCTTCAATCTGATATGGAGTAAAGGCTGATGTCTTGTACTAATCTTCAGATTCTTCACCTAAGTCTTCTTATTCATCTTCTTGTACATTGTGAGCTTCTATGATCTTATACTCTTAGTTCTTGACGGTGGTTGCAAGTTCTACTCTCAACTGCTATCTGAAGGCAGGGACTTCAGCTAGTTGTCCAAAAGTAGCATTGATCTTCTGTTCCTTGAGATCTTTGTAAATATTATACTAGTGAATCTTGGTCTTGTACAGCTTCTGTTCTTTCTTGCTTTCACTTTTTCCTGAGGCTGGAGTAGTACCTTCAATAATCTGATAGGCAGCTTCATCTAACTCTATATCTTGATCAATTTTCTCAGATTGGGTCTTGCTTTGAATAGTGATAGCTGGGGTCTTCTTTGGTCTTCCAACTAACTTGCTATTGCTCTTCTTATTATAGGGCTTGGACTGGGTTCTGGTATCTTCAGTAATAGGGTAGAATTCAGACTCTTCATAGTATTCTTCATCATCAGTATCACTAATCTTCTCAATAACCACTGTATTGGTTTATTCTCTAGTTCTGATAGCATTGCTTAGTTGGGTTTTGCATCTTGTTTTAGTTATGCAATTCTTTATATAGTGGCCTTCTTTTCCATATCTAAAGCATATGATATTGTATTCTTCTGTAGCAACTGCAAATCTCTGTACTAGTCTCCTGTTGGCACTTTGGACTTCTCTAACAATATTACCAAGGTATGTAGTCATCTTGACAAACTGCTTGGTAAGTTCCTCCACTGGGTCAGCTTTGACTGTCTTAGAGGTAGGTGGGGATAGTTGTCAGTTTATAACTGTAGTAAGTATGATACTGGTTGGCTTTGATGACTCTATCTTAATGCTAGTTATTTTCTCTATTAAATATTCAGCAGAGTATCTGGCAGTCCAATATCTTTGTACAAAGACCACTTTCTGGTCAAGGGTCAGAGCAGCTGGGGTAGACCAGATTGCTAGGGCAATTTCAGGATGAACTCCTTTAAGAAAGGTTGAATCAGCTATTTGTTCCTTGAGAGCATCATTATAGCCAGCCAAGACAATCTAGTAGTAGATTTGGGTGTAGAATGAGTTGGGGTCTTTACTAAGTCCTTAACAGATAGTATTGAGTTAATCCTTGGGAGCTTGCTTAATCTCTTCAGTATAGTATGTAGTTCTGAGAAAGTTCTTCATATTGGCAAGTTTGGCTGCACCAGTATCAGTAATGATAGCTGTATTAAATTTACCTCTAGCAGGTCCTCTGAGGCTGATAGATAGAAGGGCCAATTGTGCATCTATGGTGCAGGCTCATATGGCAGCAAATTGTTCAAAGTCTTCAATGAAGATCAGAATTGACTCTTTAGTAATATATCTATAGAATATAGAGGAATGCATTTCTATCTTATCTTGAATTCTTGTAGGGGTAACTCTTATAGTCAGAATAGTTATTGTGGTGATTGTTTGTTTTTTACCTTAAAAGTGAGGGATTCATCTTAAATCACCAGCCAATAGATACTAAGTTGTCATATAGTAGTTACTGAGTCCTTCAAATATATCAGATTCTCTCTAAGATATATTTCTTAGACTAACCACAAGTTTGTTATAAGCAAGTTCTTATTGGAGTATCTTCCTAAGGTCTTATAGTCCTCAAACTTCTTATCTTTAAACTATCTTGTTATCTCTTAGATTGCTTGTATGAAATTGAGGATAAGTGAACTGGAACTAACTTTATTTCAAAGGAAATAAGAGAGGTATTTATATAAAATATAATTCAATAGTTACTAAGTTATAAAGCTAAATATAAATTCTAATAACTAAATAAAATAATAAAACACAGAAAACTACAGTTGTAAGTACAAATTCAAGTATTTGTATAAATGGTTGCATAAGTTCAGGATGTCAGTAGATTTCAGTAGTATAGGAAAAGGGTGCTTGAAGATTCAGATGTTACAGAAAAAGGATGCTGGTAGAATTCAGTTATATAGAAAAAGGATACCAGAAGATTTCAGTATTACTAAGAACTTAGAGCATAATGTTCAGGACCATGGGGGCTTTATCTTCATTGCTGCTGAAGGAAATGAGATCTGCTAACATTTCATCTATTTCACATATGTCACACATATTGCGCATGTCATACAGGATGATGTCATCACTGATGACGTCATCACAGGTGGCATTATCTCATTTGGCAGTGGTGGGGGTTCTCCAATCTATGACATTCTCTTCCACAAAATAAGAAACAAATGTAGGGTCTTGGGGAGGTCTAACCTAGATGCTGGGGCCCTAGAATACTGAGATAAATCCTTGCATGAATTTGATCTAGATTGTCCTAGTAGATGAGATACCAGAACTCTTCTACTTCATCACTATTGAGGATAATGATGGACTGGGCTTCTGTGGTCACCATGACCTCCAGTATATTGGTATAGTGGGCTGATAGTTCCTTGAAGTCTGAGATTCTAGTATACTCTAAGTTGAGGATTAACTATAGTGCATGCCTGAAGACTTGATGAATCTTCTTAGCTATTCTTATTTCATATGCATCCATAAGAGTAGCTTCTTATATTTCTTGGAGACTGGCCTGAGAGAATTTCTAGTAGAGGAGGTTTCCTATTTCATACTCCTGCCACATCCAGAGACATTTAGTAGTGATAGTGATTCTTATTTCCATTTTGTAATAGTAGAGGATATAATGATAAGAGTTACTAGTACCCAGGTTGAGGCTAGAAGTTCTTCTTATATAAGTCCTTATGGCTCTTCTAATGTCTTGAAACATCCTTTTCTAGACTGAGAGACCTTGGTGATTCCTGGACCTTGAGGTTTGGTGAGGGCAGGCATTTTGTTTGTAGTAAGTCTTTTGAAATATTTCTGTAAGCTTTGTTTGAGTTACTGCTACTGCAATTTCTTAATCCTTCTTTTATATTCTTCAAGATGTCTGTCTTGTGGTCACAATGACTCACAGTTGGTCATCATTGCTCATCTTATAGCCTGGGTGAGTCATACCATATGATCTTCTTGTGCTCTGATCTGGTAACTTATAAGGAAAGGCTATATTCTGTACTAATGTCATTATTCTGAGGTCACTATTACAATATTGATATAATATATATATCTGACTTTGTTCTGCTCTATAACTCTTCAGGAGTAAGATCATTATCTCTGAAATACTTATTATTATTATCAGATTTCTTACTTAATGCTTAAGATATATATTAGTTATATATATATATCACTATATTGATAGCTTCAGCCTAATAGGAATATGATAATCTGACTACATTAATCATCATTCTTGCTATTTCTACAACTATATAGTTAAATCACTTGGTCATACTATTCTGCTGTAGTATATACAATGCTGTTGTCTGATGATATATATATACTATATTTTCTCAGATATTACTTGAATGTGCTATTGATATATTTACATTTATTATTTAAGTATATAGTATATATTATATAGTTATGAATGCAATTCAAACTTCAGCAAAGTGGCCGAGAGCCACTTAACATTATGTAGAACAATCATGCAATTTCCCCTTGGCAGACTTAGTTTAGCTCATTTCATGCAGTTTCTTGTCCCTTTTTTTTTTTTTTTTTTT
>RBNI01006461.1:0-11302 GCA_003990745.1 Jimgerdemannia flammicorona | reverse complement strand
CTCCCCCCCCCCTACCCCTTCCCTATGAAAGACCACTTTGTCGAATACAATTCCCACCCTCCCACCACTCTGTTCACATATCCTAGTCACCAAACCTTGCTACCACTCCCCTGAAGGACCCCAACCTATCCACCATCCAGTCATCAGATCCCCCAACAGCTCCTCCCACTTTACAACTTTCTTCTGTAGGCTCATCTATCACCCCTCCTCAAACACAAATAGCCAATGACCTGCCAGACCCACCCAAACTGCAAGCACCCACCCGATAGTGATCCAACTATCACCCACTCTCCCCACCAGCTGAGATCTCAAGTCCTCCCAGCAATCCCCATCACCCACTGGCCTTCTCTCCACTCCCAACCTATTTCCTATTTCAACCCAAAAGTCTCCCAAAACCTCACACTCTCCTAGCCAATATTCTGGCATCTGTACCAAACCCCCCACTGTCTAGTTAGTCTTTGATAATATTACTATTGATAACATCATCTCTGGCAAAGTCTGAGCAGTTTTCTGACTTCTGACATCATCAGTTTCAAGGTATCGTCACTTCTATCTCTTGCAAGATTAAGGCTGTTCTTGGTGGCAGTGGTTGTATAAGGATAACAGGTCTTGGTTCTCTTTTTTTTTTTGGCCTGCTGGTGCATTTGCGAGAACTGGCCATTCTTGTCTAGGGTGAGGGCTTCCAATGTTGTGGCTGAGGGTTCAAACCTCTCAGAAATAATATTTTCTGTAATCTGAGGCAATTTCTAGTAGTAATATCTATTATGTAGATGGCTTGAAATTGGTTTCGATGATGTTAGCTTTCTTGAGTTCAGATGAAGTGTCTGTCACTCTCCAATGGAGGTGATACAGATAGAGTGAACAAAGTTATTCAAATGTATTTTGCTTCTGCTAAGTAATAAGGTCTTGTATAGTTATGGTATATCTTGGTCTTGAGTTTGATAAGTGCAGTTCATAAACCTTTAATAGATGAGATAGAGTTCTTCTTGTCTTGGTTTGAGTTTGGTACTTTCGGTTTCCTTTTGTAATAGTATAGTATACCAAACTAGTTATAGCTGTTCAGAGTCAGTCTTACTTCTTCTAGTATTCTTGTATCTTGGCAGTAGGTTCTCATACTTGCTGGCATATTTTGTGTAATCAGATGATCTCTTCAGTAACTTGTTTTGTAGTCTTACATATGGTTTCCAAATTAGTTCTGAGGATGATATGTGATTTTGGTGGCTTGGAGGTTATATGCTTATAGCCTCCTAGAAGATATGATCAAATACTACTATAATATAGATATTATTCAGATATCTCAACATCAGAAGCTTATCACCTACAAATACTAAGAACTCTTTTATGAGTATAGCACTGTTATTCTCCACCTCTAAGTTACTACCACTGATATGGTTGCTACTCTATTCTATAGCCAAATTGACAATATGATATAAGAACTCAACTACAAGTATATCAAGTACATTCAGACTACAGATAGAACCTTCTTGTACCCTAATAACTATATCCTGCAAATGCCTCAAGTTGGATATACCATAAAGGATATTTATGATATAATTCGATTTGATGAAGATAAAGCAGAAGACAATGATCTCTTTGACATCAATATGACCTCAAGTTAAGAATCTTTGCCAACCCTGATTACCCTGCAAACCTTACCAATGAACTTACAATAGTTCATAACCACCTATAAGACCTATTGGGATAATGACTACTGGTATAAATATCAGTCTGTATTTACTCCCAATTACTTTAACTATAATGAAGAGATCAGAGAATATAACCTGTATCTCCAAACAACCCTTGAGATTGAACCAACAACCCTACCACCTAAGTATAAGTGACATGAAGTACAACTACCAGTATACTATAACTCTGCAACTCATAATGTCATTACCTATAGAAGATATGCAGATAGTGAATCTGATGAAAGTGAAGATGATATATCTCTCCTTCACCCACCGACTTCTTACCCAACATATAAGACAGATGATGCTATTCTGTGAGATAGTAACAGAGTTCCAATATATTATTACCTCAGTAAACAAGGAGAATTAATCCATGAACAACTCTTCCTGGATGACTACTTCATCAGAGATAATATCATCAATAGTGATGTCATCAAAGACTACCCAGACAGTATCTAAATCTATAAACAGCTTAGCAGTCATAGTATAGTTAGATTAGTCTTATACGATATGACTGTGAACTGACTTAGCAGTTAGATGATCTCTTGACATATCAGATCACACTTATACTACATAACTGCATTCTAACTCAATAAGATACTAAGTGTTATATCTTTTTTTTTTTTTTTTTTTTTTTTTTTTTTTTTTTTTTTTTTTTTTCTTTTTTTTTTTTTTTTTTTTTTTTTTTTTTTTTTTTTTTTTTTTAATGGACTCATAGTTCTATGGATTTTTATTGGAAGGGAACCTAGACTATATAGGTCAAAACCCTCCTCCACCATCTACTAAGTACTGTCCTTCTATTAATTTAGGCTAGTTATTGTCCAGCAGCTCAATTATACTAGGTGCAGTAGGGCTAATGTTGGTCTGCACTTCATTCTGTGCATCATGTTCTCCTTACTATTAGGGGAAATTTAACTATATGTTAATGACTGAAAGTGTACACCTGAGAACTCAATATATGTACAAGGCCATGCCCAAGCTGAATAGAATAGCCCCTGCCACTTCAAAGAGAATGACAGGTAAAGAAAAACCTTCATCAAAGCATAACATGGTGGGTAGGACCTAGTTCTCCCAGTCGAGGTAAGTAAAGGACTTACATGTGAGATGGGAGGAAACCCCCAATACCCCACTACTCAAGCCTGCAGACCTCGATCATATTGCTATGTCAGCTCCCAGTTCCAGTTAAGTGCAGCCAAGATACCTGAAATGAGTAGCCTCAGGCCCCCTGACCCCTCCTGATGACTGGGGCCCAACCCCGCTGACCACCAAAAGAAGCCAAGAGTGATACCTACCACCTAACCACACTGCACCAATCAAAAGGCCCCACCGAAGTAGTACCTGCCCCAGCCCCGATGACCACCCCTAGTCTGGCACTCTACTGGTTCATCGTTATTGCCCTTCCTCCTATCTGTGATGGCCATCTCCCCTCCCATCCTGACAATACCTGAAAAACAGTCACCTATACCAGAACTACACTTACCGGAAAGCTTGCCAGAGCCAGAGGGCCCCACCACAGGTACCGAGGACCTACAGGTAACCTATACTAAGCACTTGATGCCCAAGGTCGGCTGACTCTCTACATAGTCTGAGACATACCAAGACAACTCCTTATTGGTGATGGCAAAAGGAAGAAGGTGCTGCACCAAAACAGGTACACCCCAGATGCAGCTGAAGGTATCAGAATCTGCAAAAAAGTAGAGGAAGCACCGATCTGACACTGATAAAAGGGCAACTCATCACTATTGCCCTCCTTCTACCATGCCCCTGCAGATACAGCAAACCAATCCAAGGTAGAGGGGGTAATAATAGGAGAAAGGGGACTCAAAAGGTCACTTACCAAACCTTGTGACTGGTAAGGTAGTAGAGAAAGGAGCACCATATCATGCTCTTCTTACTACCAGGGAGTGACAAATATATATTTTTAGATATATACTTAAAACCCCAATATATATATAAGGCTATATTTAAGCCAAATAGAATAGTCCTACTACTTCAAAGAGAGCAATAGGTAAAGAAAAAACTTTCCTTAAAGTATAGAATGGTGGATAAGACCTGGTTCTCCTGATGAGATGAGTAGAGAACTTATACATGAGGTGAGAGAAGACCCCCAATACCCCACTACTCAAGCCTATAAGTTTCAATCATATTATCATATCAGCTTTTAGTTTTAGTTAAGTGTAGCCAAGATATCTAATCTAGATAGCCTCAGGCCCCAACCATCCCCAATGATCAGGGCCTAATCTTATGAATTGCCAAAAATAGCTGAGAGTGATACTTATCACTTAACTACTCTATACTAATCAGAAGACTCTATTGATATAGTATCTGCTCTAGCTCTGATAACTACCCCTAGCCTGATATCCTACTAGTCTACTATAATTATCCTTCCTCTTATCTGTGATGGCCATCTCCCCTCCCAACCTGACTCCACCTGAAAAGCAGTCACTTATGCCAGAACTGTGCTCACTAGGAAGCTTACTAAAGCTTAGAGGGCCCTATTATAAATATTAAAGACCTATAGATAACCTATACTAGTACTTGATATCCAAGGTCAGCCAACTCTATACACAACCTATGATACACCAGACAATACCTTGTTGATGATGGCAAAAGAAAGAAGGTGTTACACCAAAATGGATATACTCTAGATATAGTCAAAGATACTAAAAACTATAAAAAAATATAGAAGATACTAATTAAATACTGACAAAGGGGCAACTCATCACCATTGCCTCCCTCCCACCATGTCCTTGCAGGCACAGCAAACCAACCTGAGATAGAGGGGGTAATAATAGGAGAAAGGGGACTTGGAAGGTTGTCTACCAAATCTGCTCTTGAATTATTACTTGATTTCAATAAGGACTGCTAGATCACGTGTCATTGTCCGAAATCAACGTCACCGAAGCCCTGCCCTGTAAACAACGGACTTAACTCTCTTTACAAGCCAGACCCGACCATGTTAATGAAGCACATCAACGAAGTTAAAGTGACCTTAGCTCCTTTTAGTATAACAGCTAAATCGTCGAGGTAGTTATTAAATATCTCATTGAAACATTTGTCATTTTCACCTTCCTCATCGTATTTCTGGATTCCGCAAGGCTGTTCCTCGCGCGAATTATGACCGATAAGGCAAGGATAGCTAACCCGGCTCTCAAGGTCTCTACGACGATATTGTCGGATGTGGACGCGAAGCCGAGCATAAATGTGACATATCGTACGTTGACGGTCCACGTCTCTTCCCTCGATTTTGTTTCGTTGCATCTCGTCGATCTTTCGCATTCTCATGTACAAATCATCCACATGACATAGGCGATGGTAAGAAGCTGGAGGTTCAAGCCGGCGAGATGAATATTGATAGCGTGATTATGATTGTGAACAAGCATGCGAAGAAGCTACAGGAGGAACAGGACGCGACCGCGTGATATTCTGTGTAGTCATGTGTGGTCGTGAGTGAAAGGTCTTGTCGCTTCCGGGTTTGAGTCGTAAATAATATCATTGTATACATAGAAGTCAATGCCGTTTCATGGGTATATCATAAGAAGTTGAACCTCCTGAAAAAAAAAAAAAAACAATTTCCAGTCGTGAGGACGTGCCATTTTGATTGACGTTTTGAACGCGCTCGATTTTCGACAATTGTTGTGATAGTTGTTTATTATTATTATTATTATTATTATTATTATTATTATTATTATTATTAACCAGTTACCTGCTGACAGCCCTTTTGCGCGAAAAGTTGCTTTGCGTTAGATATCTCGCCGTGTATGGTTACCAATCTAAGTTTCGCGTCATCAATTTCTAATGGAGCGACGTATCTTCCTCATGGACGGAATCCGCGTCTCGCTCCAGACTCTCGGGAAGAGGATTAATAATAGTAACTCCTGAAAGCTGAAAGATTGGGCCATTGGGTCGATTACGGACCGAGAAACCCTGAAGCCTTCAGACCTCAAGGTGGCGTAGGTCGTGTCCTACCTTTGGCAAAGGTATAAACTAATTAGTAAGGCTCGGAAACCGTCGGGCCACACTAGCTTTAGTAAGTGACATATTTAATAGTTATGCCTTATGACGTGTACAAATATGTTCTTCCTTGGCAAAAAGACCCTCGGCCAAATTCTAAACCCTCACCTTCACCATGTCCACCACCACGACCCTCGCAGGCGGCTGCCTTTGCGGTGCCCTCCGATACAATCTGGCCTTTCCCAAGGCGAGTCCACCCGACTGCATGCACTGCTACTGCGGGGTGTGCAAAAAGTCGACGGGTGCCTACTTCGAGACGTACGTTCCCACAACCCACGCCCAACTCCACTGGACGACCAACCGCCGTTCCCAATTGCGGATCCCCCCACCTGGGAGCCCGTCGATAACCCGTATGAGTCATTGTTGGGTCATTGGACGATGTTGACGCCGTGAAGGTCGGCTCGCATCTCTTTTACGAAAATATCGCTAGGGTGGCCAAGGAAGTCGATAGGGATTTACCAAAGTATCACGGAGGTGAGTGGTGAGGGTGGGTAGGATTGATGAGGGTCATTGCGATTCAGTTGATTCATGAAAATGCGATGTTACGAATGACGATTACCTGGATCCCGTTCATCTTACCCCCGCTCTCCTATTGCATTTTCCTTTTGCACAGAGTTCGAATTTATTCAAGAACCAAAGGCCTGAGCTTATATCCTGACCGAGCCCGAAGTACCATCAATATTTCGTGCGTCTTTTGGCACGCAACAAGCTTCGTATATATATATGTAATAACTACATGTAAGGTCGCCAAATATATCTCAATCCCGTGAACCACAAACCGTTGGCCAACATGTGTGGCATGAAAGAGTTAAGTTGACTGGAGTATATTCAGCTATGCCATCTTGAACGTCGATGTTATTGTACTCGCTGGAGTCCAGTTGATAGCACATTGAAGGGATATTTAAGCCGACAAATTTGTCAGGAAATTGGCATGGCGATCGAAAACAACTCGTGTGATGCATAATTATTGATTAGTGAAGGGAGATATGTATATAAAACGAACAGTTATAAGGGAGGAGAAAACAAAAATACAGAAAATGCGACATGCTTTTCAGCAAACGCAACACAGTGGGTGGGTTCAGAGCAACATTGGAAACCTTGGATGGCACTAGATAACAAAAATATAATAAAGCATATATTGTCATGCACGCAATGGAAAACCCGCAATCACAACCATGCCAACCCAAAGCACTACGGAGAACCGGGCTTCCACAACGCGAAAAATGGTACCACATCCATGCACTCCGGGCATGTGTCAGCTTCAAAAGGGATGTACTTGCTACACTAGGGGCAGACCTTGGCAATCTTCAAGCGACCAGTGCCGCCCTTGCAGACAAGACAGATGCCCTCCGCGCAGCAAGGGCAGATGAGGTCGATGGGTACAGCAGGGTTCGACGGGATGGTCGTGACCGATGAAGTCATAAATTATCGTTTTCGGGGAGTTTGCCTGCAACCGGGAATTGGCGGAGAAGTGAATCAATGTTACCGAAGCCCCCTCTGTAAACAACGGACTTTACTATCTTTACGACAAACCAATACCCAACCATGTTGATGAAGCATATCAACGAGATTAGAGTGGCCTTAGTTCCTTTTAGTGTAACAGCTAATCCACCTAGGCTATTTTCATCTCCCTCATCGTATTTCTGGGTTCTGCAAGGCTGTTCCTCGAGCGAACTATGACCGATAAGGCAAGGATCGCTAACCCGGCTCTCAGACGATATTGTCGGATGTGGACCCGAAGCCGAGTATAAATGTGACATATCGTACGTTTACGGTCCACGTCCTCTTCCCTCAATTTTGTTTCGTTGCATCTCGTCGATCTTTCGCATTCTCATGTACAAATCGAATACACACGACACAGGCGATGGTAAGAAACTGGGGCTTCAAGTCGGCAGAATGAATATTGATGGTGTTGGTGTAATTATAATCTTGGACAGACATGGGAAGAAGCTGCAGGAGAAACAGGACGTGAACGCGTGATATTATGTGTAGTCATGTGTAGTCGCGAATGAAAGGTCTTGTCGCGTCCGGGTTTGAGCCGTAAATAATACCATTGTATAGAGGCCAATGCCGTTTCATGGGTATATTACGAACCTCCTGAAAAAAAAAAAAAAAAAAAAAAAAATCCAGTCGTGAGGATGTGTATTTTAAACGCGCTCGATTTCGGCAATTGTTATGATGGGGGGTTTTTTTTTAACAGTTATCTACCGCCAGCCCTTTGGCGCGAAAAGTCGGTTTGTGTTAGATATCTCGCCTAGTATGGTCGTCAATCTAAGTTTCGCGTCATCTTAATGAAGCAACGTATATACCCTCTCGCTTCGGAGGATTAATGAAAGAGTAGTCACAGGTGGCGCAGGTCATCATGTGCCCTATATAACTAACCTTGGAAAGACTAGCCCTCGGTTGTTGCAAATTTCTCGTCTATCTCTGTCTCTCGGTCAAACTCTAAACCCTCAACCACCCAACCACCCTCACCATGTCCGCCACCAAGACCCTCGCAGGTGGCTGCCTTTGCGGCGCCCTCCGATACAATCTGATCCTCTCCACGGCGAGCCCACCTGGTTGCACGCACTGCCACTGCGGGATGTGCAAGAAGTCGACGGGCGCCTACTTCGCGACGTACGTCCACATAACCCACGCCCAGCTTCACTGGACGACCGACCGCCGGCCCAAGCAATTATAAAGCTCTGCCAAAGCCAAGCACGGATTCTGCCCCGATTGCGGATCCCCTCTCACTGGGAGTTCGTCGATAACCCAAAGCAGACCATATCAGTCACTGTTGGGTCCTTGGACGATGTCGACGCCGTAAAGGGCGGATCGCATATCTATTGCGAGAGCGTCGCTAGTGTGGCCAAGGAAGTCGATAGGGATTTACCAAAGTATCGCGGAGGTGAGTGGTGAGGGTGGGTAGGATTGATGAGGGTCATTGTGATTCAGCTGATTCCTGAAACGTGATGGTACGAATGATGATTTTGGCTGACTCAATTCTCCTACTGCTGTCGATTGCTCCTGCTCCTCTTCTCCTATTACATTTCCTTTTGCACAGGGTCCGAATTTATTCAAGAGTCAAAGGCCTGAGCTTATATTCTGACGGCCCGAGGTACGACCTCTATTTCGGATCTTCGTCCGTCTGCGTCTTTTGACACGCAATAAGCTTCGTATATATATTTTATGTAATAACTATATGTAACATCAAAAAATATACCTCAAACTCATAAACCGCAAAACATTGATTAATATTTGTGATATGAAAGATTTAAGAACACATTCGGCTTGATTGGAATATATTCAGCTATGCCATCTTGGTTTGACAATGAAGTTGTACTCGTTGAAGCTCGGTTGACAGCACATCGATGATGACGAAATTGCCATAATCAGCGATCAGTGTGGGGGGATGGATATAAAACGAACAGTTATAAGGGAGAAGAAAACAAAATTACAGAAAATGCGACATGCTTTCCAGAGCAAATGCAACACAGTGGGTGTATTCAGAGTAGCATTGGAACCCCTGGGCGGCACGGGTTCGGTCAGGATATAAGCTCAGGCCTTTGGCTCTTGAATCAATTCGGACTCTGTGCAAAAGGAAAATTCTCATCATTCGTATCATCACGTTTTCAGGAATCAGCTGAATCATAATGACCCTCATCAATCCTACCCACCCTCACCACTCACCTCCTCGATACTTTGGTAAATCCCTATCGACTTCCTTGGCCACCCTAGCGACGCTCTCGAAATAGATATGCGACATGGCCTTCACGGCGTCGACATCGTCCAAGGACCCAACGATGACTGATATCTTTGGGTCATCGATGGCCTCAAAGGTGAGAGGGGATCCGCAATTAGGGCAGAATCCGCGCTTGACATTGGCGGAGCTTTGGAATTGCTTGGGCCGGCGATCGGTCGTCCAGTGGAGCTGGGCGTAGGGTGTGGTAACGTACGTCTCGAAGTAGGCGCCCGTCGACTTCTTGCACATCCCACAGTGGCAGTGCAAGCAGTTAGGCGGGCTCGCCATAGGGAATATCAGATTGTATCGGAGGGCGCCACAAAGGCAGCCGCCTGCGAGGGTCGTGGTGGTGGACATGGTAAATGTGGTTGGGTGATTGAGGCTTTAGGAGGCAGAACATATTTGCACACACCATTAAGCATAGCATATCACAAGTCATAACTGTAAAATATGCCGTTGTACTAAAGCTAGTGTGGCCCGATGGTTCAAACGGCCCTTACTAGTTTCACATGATCTGCGCCACCTTGAGGTGTGAGAATTTCCTGCCGGTGCCTGAAGTCCTCGGTCCGTAGTCGCGCTAGGAAGGACCCAATGGCCCAATCTTTCTATGAGGAGGATACGTCGCTCCATTAGTGTTGGGATGGCAACTCGATATGTAGGCACGTGACTTTACGCCATACGCCATTCTATCAGTTTTACGTCATTCATCAGTAATGCGTGAAATACGCGACCTACGCAACTTCAATAAAATCGACCTCTCTTTCACAACAAAGGTTATGAGCCTTGCTAGCACTAAGAAAAAAACACCTCTTTAATATACACTATGCTAGAAATGTTAAGTGATGATCAGCCTAGTAATATGGATATACCAATCATGAACATTTTTACAGGTTTAATCACAACAGATATGAGAAATACAGTCTTAGTTGTAAGCATAAATACAACCAAGAGGTTCATTCTGATCTTTGATGGGAAAGATTACACCATTTGGGTATTCTATATGATGAATCTCTTTGACAAATGCAGCTTGGTGAAGTATATAAAGTTATAAGTATTGATTTAAGATTATAATATTATAAATAATTACTAAGTATTATGCAAGATTATATTTATATTGTTGAATTCTCAAATGAAACTCATAATGTATGTTATGATGGCTCACAAGGTGTGGGAGATTTTATGCAATCATCATGTATAAGTATCTATATCAAATTAATTCTATCTAAAATCTCAGCTATTTAATTTATAAATGAAGCTTAAGGAGAGTATTTGTGAATATATTAGTTATGTCAATGATCTGGTGAATTAAGTAAATTCTCTAGTATATATATCTGTAGATTGTATTGATAATGAAGATAGGATTATAGTACTCACAAGAGATCTTCTGGATATATATAATATTATTATTACTATTATATATAAAAGTAATACTATACTTATATATAGTGATAGTCAAAAGTGTATTAATATTTGGTTATTATTAATATTTTAATTATATTATATCTTCAATCTAAACTCTATTTAACCAAAATTTTAAACATTAATAAAATAGTCTTTAAACTTTTGAATAGTATGTGTTTTATTATATTTAAATAATTATAGATATTAATATAACTATTTTAAGTTAAATTGTCCATTAGTACTATTTTGACCCTTCTCAATATATAGACCTTTTTTTTTTTTTTTTTTTTTTTTTTTTTTTTTTTTTTTTTTTTTTTTTTTTTTTTTTTTTTTTTTTTTTTTTTTTTTTTTTTTTTTTTTTTTTTTTTTTTTTTTTGATATATACATTTTGCATACTATTAATATCCAAATTTTTGCTATTATTGTTTCAAATATTCTTTACATCTCTATAATATTTTCATGCAATTTTTTTTTTGTT
>RBNI01006460.1:0-11304 GCA_003990745.1 Jimgerdemannia flammicorona | reverse complement strand
AAAGCAAGGGAGGAGCTTTGCAGACATGCTGCGGGCTAGAGGCTGGCCGATGGGAGCTCATGGTGGGCAGGCAGGAGAGAAGGGGAAGCAGAAGGTGGGGGATACTGGAGGTGCTGGACCTCAGCCAGTGGGTGGCAGGACTAGTGGAGTAGATGCTGGAAGTAGTGACTAGACTGCTGATAGTGGCATGATTGGAAATCTGAAAAAAAATCCAGATGTGACTATTGATGGAGGGGCTGAACAGATGGGCCTGAAGTGGAAGAGGGACCTGACTAATGGTGTGATAGGGCTAGTAGTGGCACCATTACTCAGAAAGTCAATTTCAGAGTTTGTGGTGACCTTGTATTTCAGGAGCTTGACAGTGACAGTGAGAATGGTTCTGGGGCTTATATTGGAGCAGGTGGCTGATGCAGCCTCAGTGAAGTTTCTGAAGAGGTTGGAGGGGGTGGAGGTTGGCTTCGAGCAGGTGAGCCCATTGGATGTGGCTCTAGAGGCCAGAGTAGTTATAGGGGAGGTAGTGGTCTCTATGGTGAGGTGCTTATGGTGAGACCCCAGGGTGATACAGTTACTGGTGAAGAGAGTGCCTATGGTGATAAAGGATATGACCAGGAGGAGGGTGGAGGAGGTGATGGAAGAGTATAGTGATGTGGTTGATATTGGTTTCCAGGTTTGGGAGGAGACCACCTTTAGGATGGGTGATGTGGATATCAGGATTCAACTGGCTGAGAGAGAGGCCACAGGGAAGATGAGTGACCAGCCTTCAGTATTGATGTAGGGGGCTATTGTCTGCAAGGTGTCGAGGGTGAAAGAGAGTTAAGAGGAGGAGAAGGACTTGTTGGAGGCTCTGGAGGAGCTGAGTGGTGCTGTTGAGAGAAGGGTTAAGGCCTGAAAGTTGTTTGAGAAGTTGATGTATCTGGAGATTGTTGAGGAGAAGTATATTTGCACTGACAAGAGATAGTAGGAGAGGGCTCAAGAGCACCCCAGAGGCAGCAAGAGCTACTGGTAAGTATGGAAGGGGGCCAAAGATAAAGGCTGGGGGTGCTAAGAAGGCTGAGGGCATGGAGGCAAGTGTCTGGGCTAATAAGAAAGGAGGGGATGTGGTGGAGAGTCTAGAGGGGGCTGGGAAGACACCACATATATACCCATTTGCTGATGGCACATTGGAAGTCTGGGATCTGATCTTGGACAATACTCCCCCTCTGATCAGATGGGGTCCAGCTGCAAGGAGTAGGGTGGCAGAGGATGTGTTGATGAAGGGCACTCAGCAGGTACACTTTGGGATTCCTGATGTGATAAAAGGCGGACAGTGGTAGTAGTTAGTGAGGATGAGCTGGTGGATGTCTCTGAGGAGAGGTGGGATGAGACAGCCAGTATAGGAGCAGATACTACAATGCTAGATACAGGAAGGCCAGGGACACCGGGAGGCAAGGAGGTGAGGAACCTGCTGTGGATGAGCAAGATGATGGATAACTTTGCAGCTAAGGAGTTGGGGGAGGTGGACTTGCATGTGATGCCTGAGGAGCATTGGGCATAGATTCTGCATAGAGATGGGGTGGTGGGGGCACTGAAGGCAGAGATACTTGCAATTCTCCTAGAGGAGGAGGGATATGAGGTAGATAAGGAGAGGGAGGTGGAGCTGACAGTTGTTGCTGATGAGCGTGTGACCTACTATTGGGTAGAGCATTATGGGTTACAACTCTGGCAGGAGGCATGCCTGGAGTATCATGAGGACTTCAAGGAAAAAGAGGATGGGGCAATGGCTGAACTTCTGATTGGATTGGAGGCACAGGTGGTGGAAGAGAAGAAACTGGCTGTGGAACATAACTTGGATTTGGCACAGGAGGAGTTGAATGCAGATTTGTAGAGAATGAGATAGATAATCAACATTATTCCTTATGAAGAGTACAACTAACATTTTCTCTCTGAATGTGAATGGGTTAAGGGGTTCTAGATAGCATAAGAATATTTTTACTTGGCTTAAAGGACTGGAGGCTGATCTCTTTTTACTGCAGGATGTATGGTGTGAGGATGAGGTAGATTAGGTGGAATAGACTAGAGAATGGAGAGGAGCTACTGCTTGAATTGGCAAAGTGGCAATTCTGGTGAGAAAGAGTAGAGGAGACTTGGGTGGGATTCAGAGCTAAGGTGACCATTTGGTCTAGAGAGAATAGCATTGACCTGGGTGGGAATCAGTGAGGGTTGGCTTCTGCTGCTGCCCTGTGGTTAGGGGTGAGTGGATTGAGTAGATTAGGGATCTGTTGGAGGAGGGTGTTTTCTTGGAGGAAAGCATCAATATACTGGAAGGTGATTTTAATATGGTGTGGGATCCACAGCCAGATCAAACTGATGGAGGATAGAGTACAGATGGGAGGAGTGGTAGTCTGGATAAGTGAGAGGAGGTGGAGAACCTTAGCTCCTTAGGAGATATGAGCAGAATACAGTGGGGTGACAGGAGGGTCTATACACACTGGGTGAATGGACTGGGCATGAGGATTGACTAGATTCTGATGGCCAAATATTGGGGTACTGATGTTTGGAGGACTCTGGAGGTAGAGTAGTGCCCTTGGTCCGATCACTGGGGGCTATTGAGACAGGGACAGTTTGGAGAGAGTGGAGATGGACCCAGATATTGGCACCTTCACTCCTCTCTGCTAGCTGAGAAGGGGTTGTGGGACCCATGGGTGAAGGATATTCAAGTAGAGATCACCAACTGGATATATGAGGGTTTATCTGTAGGTATTCAGTAGATGAGGTTAAAGGAGTCTGTGAGGGTTTATTGGAGGAGCTTGTAGGGAGGCTGGGAGGCAGAGAAGAAAGTGATTAAGGTGTGCTTCTAATAGGCTGATTAGATTGCAGATGGAATGGGCTGAATTGCTTGTTCTGAAGAGGTGGAGGATTGGAGGTTAGAGTGGGCAAAATTGGAGATGATGGAGCTACAACAAATATTGAGAGCAGAGAAGGAGATTTATATGAAAGGAATGGCTGCCAGACTACAGTGGCAGGGGCTTGAGGAGGGAGAGCGGCCCACTAGGTACTGGTCTAGGCTCCTTCAAGCTAGGAGGGTGAGACATAGATGGGATGAGGTCTTGGATACTGAGAGAGATATGGTGCATAGTATGTATCTTGGAAGTACTAAAGGAAAGATGGAGGGGTCTGTAGAGTGAGGAGGAAGGGGGTGCTGATGAAGAGGCAATTGGAGGCATGCTGGAGGAGTGAGAGCCACTGCAAGTAGAAGAACTAGGTGATTTGATCTTATCAGTCCAAGAGGAGGAGATCCAGAGAGTCCTTGTGGCAGCTAAACTTGGGACAATGCCAGGAGAGGATGGGTTACCTTGGGACTTCTGGAAGAAGATGGTGAAGATCCCTGGAGTGTTAGGAGAGATGACTGCCCTCTGTGACCATGTTCTTCTAAATGACAAGTAGGTTGGAGAGCAGGACTTGGGGCTGGTGACCTTATTGTACAAAGACAAGGAGAGGCAGGAGGACTGGAAGAACTGGAGGCCAATTATTGAAATATGTAGATTATAACTCAATATATGGTGGTGCAGCCTTCCTTGACTATGTCATCATATAAACATCACTAATTGCGATGCATAAATGTGCATGAGGATTAGCAATAAACAGTATGCTTCTCCCTCCATTCCAAGTATTCCACAACAAAAGGTTATGAGCCCCGCTTAGCGGCTATAATACACCCTCTAACACATATACTACACTACGCTATATAATGGCTACTAGTTCAAGCAGTGCTAGCAGCGTGCCGCCAAGTTCTGGTAACACAAACACAAACACAGCCGGAATGGGTTTCACTTCCATGATGATGAACATTCCGGTAGTGGTACCAATATCAACAGTAAAGAGGACGATTCCTGTCTTTGATGGTAAGGACTATGCCATATGGGTATACCATATGAAGAATCTCCTAGAAAAATGTGGTTTGGAGGACTACTGGAAGCCACAGGTACAAGTAACAACATACAACACCATGAAAGATTGCAAAGTGCTAAGGGAGATTATGTTCACCCTTTTGAATGCGCAAATGAAGCTGGTAATCAATGCTATGACGGTGAATGAAGCCTGGGAGATTTTACGCAATCACTATCAACAGGCATCCATATCAAACAGATTCCACTTAAAGGCGCAACTATTCAGTCTTCGAATTAAGTCTAAGGAGAGCATCCGGGACTATGCCAATCGAGTTGATGAGCTGGCGAATCAAGTGAATTCCCTTACATCTATGCTGGCAGACACTATCAAGGATGAAGACAAGGTTCTGGCTCTTATACAAGGCCTTCCTGAAGTGTACAACATGGTTGTCACTGCTATGAGGGAATCCGGCAGATTATCAGATTATAAGCACATTATTACAAGCCTTTTAAATGAGGAAACAAGGCTAGGTAGCAATAATGCCAATGAGGAATATGATGAGAAAGCATTCTACGGCAGAGCACATGGATGAGGCAAAGGCAAGCCAAACAAAGGTCAAGGCCAGCAATGCGAGAAATTCGATAGTAAATGCTTTTACTGTAATAAGCGTGGACATCGTGAGCAGGACTGCAACCGCAAGAAGAAGGAAAAGGGTGGCCAACAGCAAGGACAACAGCAGGCAAACATGGTGGATGCCAACAATGAAAACAGCAGTGGCAGAGGTCTATTCTTCGCAGAAGCGGCGACTTATCTATATGCAGAAACCATTGAAATAGGAGGAAATTCGGAACCAACCACTGGTTCCACCAATGCCAGTTGCAGATGCAATTCCACCAGTTCGACATCTACAAATCCTGGTCAACAAAACACTTTTCAGACAGCGAAAAATGGTGACGTCAACGTCAGCACCAGCGCAAATGTAAGCTATATGCCGAACAGCACTTATATATGCAGCAAAGAGGTCTGACTCATGGATTCGGGCACAACACAGCATATGACGGCTCACTGGGAGTGGTTCTTTACGTACAAGAAGTTCAAGCATCCCATACCTATCAAGCTAGGTGATAATAACGTCATTTATGCTCAAGAGAAAGGCAATGTAGGCATACATCTACATGGAAACGTTGATGAACCTTCAGGCACCTTCATGGATGTACTATATATTCCAGATATAGGCAAGAACCTCTTCTCGATAGGCCGGATGATGGCTCACGGGGACAGAGGAGTAAATATATGTCCAAACGGTGTAACGGTAATCAATCTGAAGAACAATAAGGAGTTAATGTATGTATCGAAAAAGGGAAATCTATACGCAATCAATGGCATGCCGAGTGGTGCTACATCCGCATATTCTGCAACTATGATAGGAGAGGATTTCTGGCGTATAATACATGAACACTTAGGACATATTGGTAAAACGAGCCTGGAACGGATGATAAGGAGCAAGTCTGTATACAGTTTACCAGACTATACGCCACCGGATTTCTTTTGTGATAGATGCGTGGCAAACAAGACTTCCTGGCAACCTTTTCAGGAACGAATGAAGCGAGTGGCCGGCATTCTCGATTTGATTCATATGGATATTTGTGGCCCTATGCAAATGGCATCACACTCCGGGAAGAAGTATTTTATTACATTCATTAATGATTATACATGCAAAGTCCATGTATATTTCATTGCAGGGAAAAACGAGGCATTCGACAAATTCCAGGAATTCAAGGCAGCCATAGAGAATGAGATGGGATGTAGAATATGAACCCTATACTCAGATAATGGTAAAGAATATATCAACAAAGGTTTCAGACACTTCTTGAAGAAGAACAGTATACAGCACTCTACGACAGCCCCTTATACACCTCAGCAAAACAGCATGGTGGAATGATTCAATCGAACGGTAGTGGAAATGGCTAGAACGATGATGAATATGGCTGGCTTACCAAAGTCCTTTTGGGCGGAAGCGGTGAATACAGTGGCATATATTCGAAATCATTGTTTCTCTCAAGCTCTAAGCAAGGATCCCGGCAAGCAATCCAGGAATGACAGCAATCTTACCCCTGAGGAATTATGGAATGGATCCAAGCCTGACATTTCACACTTACACATATTCGGAAGCGAGGCATATGTTCTGGACAAAGGTGGCAACCGAGGCAAGTTCAAACCTAAGGCAGATAAGCATATATTCCTTGGATACGATGGAGTGGGATACAGACTTTGGAACCCGCAGAAATGACGTATGATCATTTCATGTGATATACAGTTCAAAGAGACTAAGCAGGAAATTTATGTGGAAATTTCTATCTCAAATCTGATAGTGAATTCAACGGTACAGCCAGTGACATCTATGCCAACTGCAAAGGCTAGCAGAACAACATCTACACCTGGAACAATACCAAAGACTATGCCAAAGACATCCTTGGGACCTACACCAGCGAAAATGCAACCCATTCAAATGGAAATGAAGTGGCAAAAACCAAGGATAATGGAAATTACGGATGAGGATAATGAAGAGGATACCTTTCCAAAGGGTAAGAAGAAGCACAAATCTGGGATGGATAATGAAGTCCAAGCAGATCTGGGAAATTACTGGAACCCACCCAAGTCATCTCATCACAAACAACATCACGTGAACTATGCCTGTGAATGCGCTTACATAGCAACGACCGGTGAGCCAGCACACTATGACAAAGCCATTCACTCAAATAATAAGAAGGAGTGGAGAAGGGCTATGGACAAGGAGTACAGTTCGCTCATCGAAAACAACACTTGGGATCTAGTAAGCCTTCCAGCAGAGCAACAAGCTATAGGATCGAAGTGGGTCTACAAGATCAAGTGTAAGGCTAACAGCAATGTAGAATGGTATAAGGCTCGATTTGTAGCAAAGAGGTACTCGCAAGGCTATGGCATAGACTACGACGAGATATTTTCCCCAGTATTTAAGTTGACTTCGCTTAGAATACTTCTTGTGATTGGAGCCAAGTATGACTATGAGATACATCAAATGGACGTTAAGACAGCCTTCCTAAATGGAGACGTGGATACCAAACTATATGTTCTTCAACCACAAGGATACAAACTATATGACAATGATGGAAATGAGCTCGTATGTAAATTATGCAAAGGGCTCTACGGAATCAAGCAAGTGGCAAGGTTGTGGAATCGAAAGATCAATGGATATCTTCTAGACAATAGATTCAAGTGTTGTGAAGCCAATCCATACATATACACCCGACATACATCCTCAGGAATGGTATACCTGGGAATTTGGGTTGATGATATTATTTTAGTCGGAACAGCAAGTGAAATCAATGACGTAAAGGCTACACTATGCCAGGAATTCAAAATGACAGACTTAGGCGAAGCATCCTATCTCCTTGGAATATCGATTACACGTAACAGGTGCAAGCACACTATACACCTAACACAAGCCACATACATTCGAAATATTCTCGAGCGATTCGGGATGAGTGAATGCAAACCAGTTGGGATACCTATGGAAACATTCATGAAACTAAAGAAATCTGACACTATGCCTGAGGGAAACGACATCACCTATCGACAAGCTGTGGGATCTCTCATGTATCTTATGCAAGAGACAAGACCTGATATCTCTTTTGCAGTAAACAAAGTGGCGCAGTATTCTTCATACTATGACAATAGCTATTGGATAGCAATCAAGCGAATTTTCAGGTACATCAAAGGAACTGTGGACTATACGCTCAGTTTGGGCAGTGATAATGGGCAAAGCAGGAGTACTATACGCCTACTCGGTTCTTGTGACACCGATTGGGCTGGCGACTTAGATGACAGAAGGTCTATGACTGGATATATTTTTAAAGTAAACAACAGAGCCATTTCATGGCAAACGCATAAGCAACCTTCAGTGGCAACATCCTCTATGCAAGCGGAATATCAAGCATTGTCAACGGCAACAAAGGAGGCTATCTGGCTTCGAGAACTGTTAAAGGAGCTGGGATACAAGCAACGGCACTCTACACTACTCCAGCAAGATAACCAATCAATGATTGCTTTGGTGAAGAACCCTATACATCATGCCAGAATGAAACACATTGACATACAGCATCATTTCATACATGAATATGTGGAAAATGGCACTATACACCTTGAATACACCCCAATAGAATATATGACGGTGGATTCATTGACTAAAGCCCTTCCAAAGGCAAAGTTTGACTTATGCGTGCAAGGAATGGGTATTACGGGACTCTACGCTGGTAATTAAGGACAATTCAGGATGAGATAGGATAATAGAGTGACAGCAAGCTTCTTTAACATTGATTCCTGCATTGGTGATTTCTACCAACATTGCTCATCTACGAATGTTCACATCTCTATTTTTCAACCTATTTTTCGAGCTTTTAAGCAGGCAATTCGGGTGTTTTTCGGTTTCTAGATAGTGGTCTGAACATTACAGCGAGATTTGCAGTAGTTATAGCTTAGTATTGCAGTTTGGGAATTTGCATATCTCGTTGAGCGGGAGTATTGAAATATGTAGGTTACAACTCGATATATGGTGGCGCAGCCTTCCTTGACTATGTCATCATGTAAATGTCACTAATTGTGATGCATAAATGTGCATGAGGATTAGCAATAAACAGTACACTTCTCCCTCCATTCCAAGTATTCCACAATACCAATCATGCTTCTGGATATAGACAGGAAGATGGTGACTAAGGTGATTGTTGCAAGGCTACAGAAGGTTGCCCAACAGATGCTGGGTGAGGAGTAGTGGAGCTTTATAGGAGGCAGACTTATCAGAGATGGGACTACCTGGGTGCATAGCATCATTGAAGGGGCCCAGGCTTGCAGACTGAATGGTAGACTGGTCTTTTTGGACCAGGAGAAAGCCTATGACTATGTTCAGTGGGTATGGCTGGGCAAGGTACTGGACAGAATTGGTATTCTCCCATAGTTTTAGGCTTCTATATTGAATTTATTGAAGAGCAGTAGGGTGGCACTGAGTGTAATAGTCACTGGGGTTTGACATTTCCCTTGGGAAGAAGAGTTCCTCAGGGAGACCCACTGTCTCCTATCCTTTATGCCCTTTTATTGGAACTTCTGCTGGATAGGATATGTTGGAAGATGGCAGAGCTCTCTATATATGGTGTGGTGTGGAAGGTGGGGGCCTTTGTGGATGATATGGTAGTTAGACTTGGATCAGTGGCAGACATAGAGGCACTTAAAAAGACAGTGGAATGGTATGAGGCACACTCTGGGGTGAAACTCAACTGGCATAAGTATGAGATGATGGTGTTGTAGAATGGGCTAGTGAGAGGGGATGTCATTGGAACAATTGTCCCCACTAGAGAGATAGTGTGGTATCTGGGCATCTTCTTTTCTGTATATGGATCTGTCTTGCCATGAGTGTGGTGGGAGAGGAGGGTGGCCATTTGGGGAGAGGCTCTTAGAGGTTGGTGGGGTCGCCACATCTCTCTGGCAGGGTGGGTGTCAATTCTGAATGTCTACTGGTTCCCCAAGTTATGATATGTGGCCTATCACTTAGACTTCCCAGCTTGGGTGATGAAGAGGCTGCTGAAACTAGCTAGAGATTGAATTTGGGCAGGGAGGAGGTCCAAGATCAGTTGGGATACTTTTGTAATGCTGGTGGTTAGGAGAGTACTAGGTCTTGTGGATTTCCCTAAGCAGCTGTACTGCCTGTGAGTGTGGTGGTTGACAAGGGCCTTTGAACTGCAGGGAGGAGGTTGGGTACCACTGATGCAGAAGGTGTGGGAGATGAGATTCTCCCCTCAGGGGTCCTTGAGAGATTTGCTCTCTCTGGTGGGTCTGAATGAAAGCCAACAGCTATGGTATAAGAGCTTCTGGTGGGGAATAGTGGATGGTATACACTGGATAGGCCTGTGCTGGTGAGGCAATGAGAGGGAGGTACTGTGGGGCCCAGCTATGTGGTGATGGGACAGCCAGCTTCTGGGGGGGTTCCACTTACTGAGTTTGGTATTAGTGATAGAGTAGAGTATCAGTGGGGACTTGGCCAGGATCTTTGGCCAAGTAGTTGGCAGGCAGTGAGGATTGGTGAGGAGTGGAACTGGATAGGAATCTGGTCCTGGAGTGCTGAGGTACAGAGGTAGCTTTCTCCCAAGTTCTGGGTAGTATGGTGGCAGATGCTGCAGAGGAATATCATGTTGAATTTCCATACTGGGTATCTAGTGGATAGTGGGCAATTAGATTGTAAGGAATGTTATAATATAAGACAAGTTGGGGGATTTGTGCAAACACCAGAACATTGGCCGGGAGAGTGTGAGGTTCTGGAGAACTTTTGGATAGCAATAGGGGATCAGCTGGGTGTAGAGAGGAGGCTGGATAGAGAGAGAGATCGCTGGGAGGATTTGAAATCTTGATTAGTGAGAGGCGTCAGCAATGGATGGCTCACTGTAGGGTGGGTTTTAGCAGTATAGGTAGGGTTGGCTGGACATTGGCTCTTTGTTTTTGAGGAAAAGCAATAGATAGGTATGCAGGAGAAGCTGTTAAGGTAGGAGGGGTTGTTGGGAGATCTGCTGACTTATAAGGGCTTCTGGTGGGGGGTAGTGGATGGTGTACACTGGATAGGCCTGTGCTGGTGAGGCAATGAGAGGGAGGTACTGTGGGGCCCAGCTATGTGGTGATGGGACAGCCAGCTTCTGGGGGGGGTTCCACTTGCTGAGTTTGGTATTAGTGATAGAGTGGAGTATCAGTGGGGACTTGGCCAGGATCTTTGGCCAAGTAGTTGGCAGGCAGTGAGGATTGGTGAGGAGTGGAACTAGATAGGAATCTGGTCCTGGAGTGCTGAGGTACAGAGGTGGCTTTCTCCCAAGTTCTGGGTAGTATGGTGGCAGATGCTGCAGAGGAATATTATGTTGAATTTCCATACTGGACATCTAGTAGATAGTGGGCGATTAGATTGTAAGGAATGTTATAATATAAGACAAGTTGGGGGATTTGTGCAAACACCAGAACATTGGCCGGGAGAGTGTGAGGTTCTGGAGAACTTTTGGATAGCAATAGGGAATCAGCTGGATGTAGAGAGGAGGCTGGATAGAGAGAGAGATCGCTGGGAGGATTTGAAATCTTGATTAGTGAGAGGTGTCAGCAATGGGTGGCTCACTGTAGGGTGGGTTTTAGCAGTATAGATAGGGTTGGCTGGACATTGGCTCTTTGCTTTTGAGGAAAAGCAATAGATAGGTATGCAGGAGAAGCTGTTAAGATAGGAGGGGTTGTTGGGGGATCTGCTGACTGGGTGGTGGGTTGGTTGGGGTCCCCAGGGTGGGTGACATTGCCATCTGGTGGAAGGGATCTGTGAACAGAGTGGTGAGTGGGTGGAGATAGTGTTTGACAAAGTGGTCTTTCATCAAGAGAGGGTGGGGG
>RBNI01006459.1:0-11306 GCA_003990745.1 Jimgerdemannia flammicorona | reverse complement strand
CAATTCTTAATAAGCTATCAATTTAGGAGAATCTGTACCAAATCGAGTTACTTACCAGAAATTACATACTTTTGAAGATCACTATACTACACAGAGATCATCAAACTATACAAGAGATCATCATGCAGAAATTACATACTTTTGGAGATTGTCATGCTATACAGAGATCATCATGCAGAAATTACATAAGGAGAACTACTAAATTGCCAGACCATCACATATAAGAAATATCTGTGCCATATATATAAATTGTCACTATACTTAGAGAACTATCTCAATTAGAAAGTTGATATACAAATTGCTTATAGATATCCAGTTTTGACTATTATACCACTAAATACCAAGAATATTTTATTGCTTTTAACAAAGTAACTAGAGGCTCAAGCCAAACTACATCAACTCTCAACCTTATAATTTGCCTCCATTGAGCCAGGCATATTACATTTGGGGGCTCAACTGAGAAGATTTCAAATTGATATGACTTTTCAGCTCATAAGAACCCATAGTCAAACTAGATACATTTGATATAATACCAATCTCTACCACCACAGGAGATCCAGTTATCACTAGTATTTGGACAGAAAGAGAAGTAATTACTTCAAGACTTGCCAACTACTCAGCATTAGAAGGATCCCAACCAGAAGTCAGTATAGCCTGAAATCTCCAATCAGACCAACCAGACAACATAGGTAGTCCTGTTAGAGACTTTAGAGAACTTGCCCAAGAACTAGAAGATCTTATTACATAAGCTCGAAATCATACAGCCAGATATCCTACAGCAGTCTCACCAATCTCACCCATAGAATCTTTACCACCAGCCCTTGCAGAACTAGAAGTAGCTCCTTCAAGAATACCCAGGCTCATTTTACTTCAACTAAGATCTGCAATACTCTCCTTGAGACACTCAATCACTTCCACTCCCAGTAACAGTTCAGGAAGTGAATCAGAGTCAGAATCTGAATCAGAATCTGGACCAGAACTAGAATCAGAAGAAAGTGATGATGAAATGGCCACTTCATTGCCAATCTTTGCAGAATATCTGGAGGAAGACCCTAGGGAATTCCTTGATGGAATTGAAGAAATCACAGCTCTGAGGAATCTCTCAGATGAAAGGAAAATTGCCATCTACAAAGCCCAGCTCAGAGAACCAGTTAGAGGAATTTTTCACTGAATAGCAAATAATTCAAATTCAGAACTTGTAGTAGAAATACAAGCAGCAGTATCTTTTTAGCTGGAATATGTAGCCATGGTCCACTGGCTCATCAAAAAGTATGCAGGAAATGAAACCCACTACAAGGCTCAAGAATCCATCATGGAGATGAAGATGAATCTTAGAGAATCACCCAGAGCCTTCTTCACAAGAATCTAGAAGAGAATGCATACCACTGAGTTCAATGCCACCAACTAAGACATCATAGGTCCAATGACCTTCATGAATGGGATTCCTCTGAACATTGCTCAGCATGTCCACACTCTAGGCATCAGAAGGTCTGAAGAGTAAGTAGATGTAGCTCAAGAATTCTTTAATATCAGACAAGGAATAACCTGGAGTAACCATGATAAGAAGGATGATAAGGAAGACATTCTGGTCAAAGCTCTATAAGAACTCCTCCAAGGACAAGAAAGATCTGAAGAAAGAAGACCAGCCAAAGAAGAAAAGAAGAATAGAAGTGAAATTCAAGACCTCAGTTCTAAGTTGGACCAATTGGTTGGACAGATTGAAAAACTCACCATACACAAAAATCAGAGTTATCAAGACAATAGAGGATACCCACCCCAGAGGAGCCAAGGTTATTCACCAAGAGATAATAGGAGCTACCAGTAAGAGAAAAGAAGATACCCTGTCCAAGACAGAGCCTAAGTTCAATGCTTCCACTATAGATAATTTAGACACTATGCTACTGAATGTGACAATAAAAGAAGTAACCAAAGGGACTCAGAACCACCAAACTGAAGAAATGACACTCAGTATAAGAAGGCTGAAGCCCATCCTATTGAAGATTTTGAAGAAGCAAGCAATAGTGAAGACTACAGTGACCTAGACTTGTACCCTACCAAGATTACTATCTGGAAAACAGTCTACTCAGCAGAAAAAAGGAAGAGACCTATAGGAAGGCCATTCAGGAATATCAGCAGAAGAATCATCCAAGAAGAAGACAAAGAACATGAGGAGGAGCAAGGAGAAATACCTCTCTGGACTCCCTCACCCTTTGTCTCTAAGACAAATAAGTTGCCACTAGAGAATAAAGAAATGAAACAAGAGGAACAAGAACCTACTGCCCCAAAGTCTAAGAAGAAGTACACTCTGAAGACTATGCCCAGAGACATCTACAATGAAGCCTGGTAGAAGATTCAAAAAGCTAAGATAGAAGTCCCTCTTCTGCAGTTTCTGTAACTGATACCAACTGAAGTCTAAAATAAATTATTGAGGACCACTAGGTCTAGCACTGGCCAAGTTCCAATCCCACAGCAAGAGTCCACTCCCACTCCTATCCAGGCTGCAGAGAGATATATTAGCATCTATTTATATAGAGACATTAGAGGACAAAAGACAAAAATTCTTATAGACATAGGAGTAGCTATCTATATCATTACTAAACAATTTCTGGATATCCTCCAATGGCCAATTGATAGACCATCCAATCTCAGCATCATAGTAGCAGATGGAGCCCAAACTCAACTCCTTGGTAAAGTATGAAACATCACCATTTCTCTTGGACACATTTAGTTCTCTATTCTGAAAGCTATTGTCACTGAGGCTGTTACCTATAACATGATCCTTGGCACTAACTGGATGAAGGAAATGAATATGGTTGTTGATATTGGTCAACAAGTACTCAAGTTTGACTACTGAGGCAAAAAGTATAGAGTTAAGATGACCAGCTATGAGCAATCAAAGAAGAAGAAGAAGGTCACTATCTAGGAAGAATACACCAATAGTGAAGAATCTATTATAGAAGAGGAAGAAGAATCCAAAGATGGAAATGATCCCAGACTCAATCTCCAAATTAACCTAGTAGATAACAGACCAGAAGATAATGTATGGGCCAAGAACACTATCCCCATTACTATCAGAGCCATTGCAGGAGAAATCAAAGGATGCTCCACCTGCACAAGTGCCCTGAGCACTCCTCCAAGATCATTGAGATAAGGAATTCACCTGACACAGTCTGCTCTGAGTGTAGAAAGAAGAAGAGGAAATGCAGACATGTTCCAGAAACACCTACAGCTAAATCTATAGAAGTACAGGCAATTTAGAGTCAAGACTGACCAAGAAGTTCCTGAACAAGAAGTATCTGAAGAAGAAGAAGTCCCTGAACTCATTCCCTGGGATGACCCTCACTGGATACTACCTGAAGATAATAACTCTTGAAATATGGAAGAAGGACCCAGCACAATTCCCATTATTCTCAAGAAAGAAACTCACTAAGAAAGGGCCTTTAGACTAGAAAGATGTCTATATCAAATTGTCTTCCACTCTCCCTAAGACTACTGCTATCAGTGCCATCTACTAGACTAGCAAGAAAGACAGAGACCACAAAGACCAGAACCCCTGAATATAGTTGCACAGTCAACTATCTTCCAAGAAGTTACTATCAAGTTGCAGAGTCGATTTAGAGGACAAGGTCTCTTTACCTGAACAGAAGTATACCCCTTATCTACTCTTCCTCCAACTTATGACCAAGATGGATACTGATTCCTAAGACAACAAGAAATCAACAACTAGGAACATCATTTCTAAGCAATAGGATATTGTAATCATAGAAGACATCTAGACTGCCAAGACTGCAGACATCAGAAGATTCACCTCAGTCATGATGTTACAATTCACACCTTGAAGAGAGGAGATAACAGAGGTCAGATCCAAAAAAGCCAGACCAAGAATCCAGGAAGAAGGACTCTCAAGATCTATAATTTAGGAGAAGACATCCTAGCTCTTATCAGACATGCAACCTGCTAAGGATGGGTAGAGGATGCCACCAACTTCATGGAAGCCCTAGACCTTACAGGAAGAAGAGGAATCAACTATCTCTAATGTTGTGGAATACTTGGACTTTGGGGAGAGAAGCAAAGTGTTTATTGCTAATTCTTACATGCTTTTACGCATCGCCATTAGTGACGTTTACATGATGACGTAGTCAAGGAAGGCTGTGTCACCATATATATCGAGTTGTAACCTACATATTTCAATACTCCTGCTCAACAAGATATGCAAATTCCCAAACTGTAATACTAAGCTATAACCACTGCAAAATCTCGCTGTAATGTTCAGACTGCTATCTAGAAACCAAAAAAACATTCGAATTGCCTGCTTAAAGCTCGAAAAATAGGTTGAAAAGTAGAGATGTGAACATTCATAGATGAGCAATGTTGGTAGAAATCTGTAATATAGTGATCAATGTTAAGAAGCTTGCTGTCATTCTATTATCCTATCTCATCCCGAATTATCCTTAATTACCAGCGTAGAGTCCCGTAATACCTATTCCTTGTACGCATAAGTCAAACTTTGCCTTTAGAAGAGCTTTAGTCAATGAATCTGCCATTATATATTCTATTGGGGTGTATTCAAGGTGTATAGTGCCGTTTTCCACACATTCACATATGAAATGATGCTGTATGTCAATGTGTTTCATTCTGGCATGATGTATAGGGTTCTTCACCAAAGCAATCGTTGATTGGTTATCTTGCTGGAGTAGCGTAGAGTGCCATTGCTCGTATCCCAGCTCCTTTAACAGTTCTCGAAGCCAGATAGCCTCCTTTGTTGCCGTTGATAATGCTTGATATTCCGCTTGTATAGAGGATGTTGCCACTGAAGGTTGCTTACGCGTTTGCTACGAAATGGCTCCGTTGTTTACTTTAAAGATGTATCCAGTCATAGACCTTCTGTCATCTAAGTCGCCGGCCCAATCGGTGTCACAAGAACTGAATAGGCATATAGTACTCCTGCTTTGCCCATTATCACCGCCCAAACTGAGCATATAGTCCACAGTTCCTTTGATGTATCTGAAAATTTGCTTGATTGCTGTCCAATGGCTATTGTCGTAGCATGAAGAATACTGCGCCACTTTGTTTACTGCAAAAGAGATATTAGGTCTCATCCCTTGCATAAGATATATGAGGGATCCCACGGCTTATCGATAGGGGATGTCATTTCCCTCGGGTATAGTGTCAGACTTCTTTAGTTTCACGAATGTTTCCATAGGTGTCCCGACTGGTTTGCATTCACTCATCCCGAATCGCTCGAGAATATTTCGAATGTATGTGGCTTACATTAGGTGTATAGCGTGCTCGCGCCTGTTACGTGTAATCAATATTCCAAGGAGATAGGACGCTTCACCTAAGTCCATCATTTTGAATTCCTGGCATAGTGTAGCCTTTATGTCATTGATTTCACTTGCCATTCCAACTAAAATAATATTGTCAACCCAAATTCCCAGGTATACCGTTCCTGAGGATATATGTCGGGTGTATATGCATGGATCGGCTTTACAACGCTTGAATCTGTTGTCTAGAAGATATCCATCAATCTTTCGATTCCACAACCTTGCTACTTGCTTGATTCCATAGAGCCCTTTGCATAATTTACATATGAGCTCATTTCTATCATTGTCATATAGTTCGTATTCTTGTGGTTGAAGAACGTATAGTTCGGTATCCACGTCTCCATTTAGGAAGGCTGTCTTAACATCCATTTGATGTATCTCATAGTCATACTTGGCTCCGATCGCAAGAAGTATTCTAAGCGAAGTCAACTTAAATACTGGGGAAAATGTCTCGTCGTAGTCTATGCCATAGCCTTGCGAGTACCCCTTTACTACAAATCAAGCCTTATACCATTCTACGTTGCCATTGCTATCGTGTTTAATTTTATACACCCATCGGGATCCTATGGCTTGTCGATATACTGGAAGAGGGACCAAGTCCCACGTGTTATTCTCGATGAGTGAGTTATACTCCTCGTCCATAGCCTTTTTCCACTCCTTTTTATCATTCGAATGAATGGCTTTGTCATAGTGTGCTGGCTCACCGGTCATTGCTATGTAAGTGCATTCGCAGGCATAGTTCACATGATGTTGTTTGCGATAAGATGACTTGGGTGAGTTCTAGTAATTTCTCAGATCTGCTTAGACTTCATTATCCATCCCAGATTTGCACTTCTTCTTACCCTTCAGAAAGGTATCCTCTTTGTCATCCTCATCCATAATTTCCATTATCCTTGGTTCTTGCAACTTCATTTCCATTTGAATGGGTTGTGGTTTTGCTGGCGTAGGTCCCAAGAATGTTGTTCCGCTAGCCTTTGCAGTTGGCATAGATGTTGCTGGCTGTACCATCGAATTCACCATCAGATTTGAGATAGGAATTTCCACATAAATTTCCTGCTTAGTCTCTTTGAACTGTACATCACGTGAAATGATCATACGTCGTTTCTGTGGGTTCCAAAGTCTGTATCCCGCTCCATCATATCCAAGGAATATATGCTTATCTGCCTTAGGTTCGAACTTGCCTCGGTTGCCACCTTTGTCCAGAATGTATGCCTCACTTCCGAATATGCGTAAGTGTGAAATGTCAGGCTTGGATCCATTCCATAATTCCTCAGGGATAAGATTGCTGTTATTCCTAGATTGCTTGCTGGGATCCTTGCTTAAAGCTCAAGAGAAACAACAATTTCGAATATATGCTGCTGTATTCACTGCTTCCACCCAAAAGGACTTTGGTAAGCCAGCCGTATTCATCATCATTCTAGCCATTTCCACTACCATTCGATTAAATCGTTCCGCCACGCCATTTTGCTGAGGTGTATAAGGGGCTGTCGTAGAGTACTGTATACTGTTCTTCTTCAAGAAGTGTCTGAAACCTTTGTTGACGTATTCTTTGCCATTATCTGAGTGTAGGGTTCATATTCTACATCCTGTCTCATTCTCCATGGCTGCCTTGAATTCCCGGAATTTGTCGAATACCTCGTTTTTCCCTGCAATGAAATATACATGGACTTTGCGTGTATAATCATCAATGAATGTAATAAAATACTTCTTCCCGGAGTGTAATGCCATTTGCATGGGGCCACAAATATCTGTATGAATCAAATCGAGAATGCCAGCTGCTTGCTTTGTTCATTCCTGAAAAGGTTGCTGGAAAGTCTTGTTTGCTGCGCATCCATCGCAAAAGAAATCCGGTGGCATATAGTCCAGTAAACCATACACAGACTTGCTCCTTATCATCCATTTCAGGCTCGTTTTACTAATATGTCCTAAGCATTCATACATTATATACCAGAAATCCTCTCCTGTCATAGTTGCAGAATATGTGGATATAGCGCCACTCGGCATACCGTTGATTGCATATAGATTCCCCTTTTTCGATGCATATATTAACTCCTTATTGTTCTTCAGATTGATTACCATTATACCATTTGGGCGTATATTTACTCCTCTGTCCCTGCGAGCCATCATCCAGCCTATCGAGAAGAGGTTCTTGCCTATATCTAGAACGTATAGTATATCCACAAAGGTGCCTGAAGGTTCATCAACATTTCCATATAGATGTATGCCTATATTGCCTTTCCCTTGAGCGTAAATGATATTATTGTTGCCTAGCTTAATAGGTATGGGATGCTCGAACTTCTCGTACATAGAGAACTACTCCCGGTGAGCCGTCATATGCTGTATTGCGCCCGAATCCATGAGCCAGACCTCTTCGCTGCATGCATAAGCGCTGTTCGGCATATAGCTTACATTTGCGCTGGCACCGACATTGACGTCACTATTTTTCGCTGTCTGAAAAGTGTTTTGTTGACCAGGATTTGTAGATGTCGAACTGGTGGAACTGGCGGTTGGTTCCGAATTTCCTCCTATTTCAATGGTTTCTGCATATGGATAGGTCACCACTTCTGCGAAGAATAGACCTCTGCCACCGCTGTTTTCGTTGTTGGCATCCACCATGTTTGCCTGCCGTTGTCCTTGCTGTTGGCCACTCTTTTCCTTCTTCTTGCAGTTGCAGTCCTGCTCACGATGTCCATGCTTATTATAGTAAAAGTATTTACTATCGAATTTCTTGCGTTGCTGGCCTCGACCTTTGTTCGGCTTGCCTTTGCCTCGTCCATGTACTCCGCTGTAGAATGCTTTCTCGTCGTATTCCTCATTGGCATTATTGCTGCCTAGCCTTGTTTCCTCATTTAAAAGGCTTGTGACGACATGCTTATAATCTGATAATCTGCTGGATTCCCTCATAGCAGCGACAACCACGTTGTATATTTCAGGAAGGCCTCGTATAAGAGCCAGGACCTTGTCTTCATCTTTGATGGTGTCTGCCAGCGTAGATGTAAGGGAATTCACTTGATTCGCCAGCTCATCGACTCGATTGGCGTAGTCCCAGATGCTCTCCTTGGACTTAATTTGAAGATTGAATAGTTGTGCCTTTAAGTGGAATCTGTTTGACGCGAATGCCTGTTGATGGTGATTGCGTAAAATCTCCCAGACTTCATTCGCCATCATAGCATTGATTACTAGCTTCATTTGCACATTTGAAAGGGTGAACATAATCTCCCTTAGCGCTTTGCGATCTTTCGCTGTATCATATGTCGTTACTTGTGCCTGTGGCTTCCAGTAGTCCTCCAAACCGCATTCTTCAAAGAGATTCTTCATATGATATGCCCATATGGCATAGTCCTTACCATCAAAGACAGAAATCATCCTCTTTACTATTGACATTGGTGCCACTGCCAGAATGTTCGTCGTCATGGAAGCGAAACCCATTCCGGCTGTGTTTGTATTTGTGTTACCAGAACTTGGTGGCGCGCTGCTAGCACTGCTTGAACTAGTAGCTATTGTATAGCATAGTGTAGCGTATGTGTAAGAGGGGTGTATAGCTGCTAACCGGGGCTCATAACCTTTATTGTAGAATACTTGGACTTTGGGGAGAGAAGCAAAGTGTTTATTGCTAATTCTTACGTGCTTTTACGTATCACCATTAGTGACGTTTACATGATGATGTAGTCAAGGAAGGCTGCGCCACCATATATATCGAGTTGTAACCTATATATTTCAATATCTAAGACCCCTTTACTGGAGCCAGATGGCCACATCTTAATCTCAGAGCCTAGAGGCTCTCTGCTAGTAGAGCCTCAGCCCAAGAATAGCCTGAACTTAGCAAGAATATTGCCCAGTATACCCTGCTACATCTAAAGGCCAAACCTCCCAACAAAAGCTCACCTAAAAGATGTAGGATATGATCTTCACAGTCTGGAGGATGAATCCATTAAGTCTGGAAAAATGTTCATGATCAGAACTGAACTAGCCATACAGCTACTCCAAGGAGCTTACATCCAACTGACCTTAAGATCTGGACTTGCTGGACAAGAAATAACTGTGGAAGGAGGAACTATTGACCCAGAATATATAGGCGAAATCAAGGTCATTCTACACAACAGTAGTATAGAATGGCACTGAATCATTAGAGGATAGAAGATTGTTCAAGCAATCTTCATGAAGGTCAAGACTCTATAATTATAAGAAGTCTTTGAACTAATTGAAGAAACAAGACAAGCCAAAGGATTTGGAAGTTTAGATAAGAAGAAAGTACATCTCCTTCAAGTCAACCACCTCAAGAGAAATGTCTCCCAGCAAGTGTACTGCCAATCAGTCAAACTGTACAAGAATCTCATCCTGGAGCCTGGAGAACAAACCACCTTCAAAATCTTTGCACCACCTGACTCCAGAAACCTTTTCTTTGAATCCAATAAAGATATCTCACACCTGGACATAGAAGGACACACATTCCCTGACAAGATGAACCCAGTATATTTCTGAGCAACTAACCAAAGTTGGGAAACTATCATCTTACCAAAAGGAACCATAATAGGGCATCTGGTGTCTTTTCTCAACCAAACTCATAGAAAAGTTTATGAACTAAACCTATTGGAAAATAGCAAAAGGCTTCAGAAGAAAGGAAAGGCCTCTCTGCAACCCAGGAGATAGTGAAGCCTTCCACCAATATTGGAGAAGAATTGATACCCCAACAATAGTAACAACTAGTAGAACTTCTCAATAAATATCAAAATATCTTCATTACTGATTATGGCAACTTACATCATATTATCATAGTATAAATATAGGAAATAGAACACTTATCTGGCAGAAACCCTATAGAATACTCTATCACTTAAAAACATTTGAAAAGGAGTACATTCAAGAACTCTTAGACAATGGAGTTATCTGACCCTCTACCAGCCCCTGGACCAGTCTTATACTTATTGTACTACAGAAAGAAGGATAGAAACTCTGTGTAGATTATAGGAAACTCAATTCAGTTACCAAAAAAGATGCTTATCCTTTGCCCAGAATCAATGACCTTTTGGATCAGTTATAAGATACTAGATACTTCAGCAATATAGACCTTTTTATAAGATTCCATAAGATCTCCATAGACTCTAAAGATATTCAAAAGACAGCCTTCCTTGCTTTAGGAAAACTGTTTGAATACTTCTGAATATCCTTTGGACTTTGCAATGCACCCCCTACCTTTCAGAGGATGATGAATTCAGTCTATGCTCCCTTGATCTACCACTGCCTGATTATATACATGGATGATTCCAATATCTATTCAGCAAATTTCAAAGAACACCTGTACTATCTAGAATAATTCTTTAAGCTCACCTATAAGAACTACCTGAGACTCAATGTAAAGAAATGCTACTTTGGGAAACAGAAACTTGAATTCCTTAGATTCATAGTTTGAAAGAAAGAATCTATATAGATCTAAAGAAAACTGAGAAGATCAACAATTGGTCAGTACCCAAGACCCTGAAGGAAACACTATCATTTCTGATACTAGTATCCTACTACAGAAGATTTATCAAGAACTTTACTCAAATTGCTGTTCCAATCTGAGTCTTTCTCAAGAAAGAAGTACCTTATAAATAGATAGAATCACAAGAGAAAGCCTTCAAAGAACTCAAGAACTGCATAACCACAGCACTAATCCTTATATGCCCCAATCTACAGAAGCTATTCAACTTATATATAATTATTATTGGAATTTTATTTAAGTCTGAAATATTTACTTTATGTATCTTATTTAAATATATTAATTAATTTAGAAAATAAGATATATAACTTATTATTTATTATAAGAACTTATTTGTTTATAATAGTCTCAGTTGATCATCTTCTGTATAAGATTGGTTCTTGATTTTAACTTATAAAAGAATATTCTTGATCTTATTCTTAGCTCTAGAGCAGAGATAGGATTTTATATTTACTTATTAAAGATTTTTAATATTATCTTGACTTAATATAAAAGTTTATCAG
>RBNI01006458.1:0-11307 GCA_003990745.1 Jimgerdemannia flammicorona | reverse complement strand
GAATTGAATTGTAAACCGCTGCTACCAAGTTGTAAGAGGGTTGCTTTTTAGGGTAACCATTATGTAGTTCTGGAAGGGTTTTCTGGAAGTTTTAGATGTTCTGGAAGACCGTTTTCTTATGGTCAAGATCAATTTCATATGGAGTACATCCTCTACGCTTATTGATTTCAAGATCGGGTTGACGTCTCAACCAAAGTCCTTTTTTGGACTAGTTCTGGATGTTCAAGATTTTCTGTATTTCAGGAAGTTCAAGAAACTAAGACCAGCTTAGTTGAATTGGCATATCGCTGCAGACAATACCCAATTAGGAAATTCGTGACGGGGTTAGGAGTAGGACCTAACGGGGAGCAGATTTACTTAAGAGTAGTTTGTGGGTTATTAAATAGGTTTATTTGCTATTCATGATTTGCTATACTAGGAGTAGTTGTGTGAAGGGGTATTGTGGGGAAGTGCTCAGGAGTTGTGTTCGGATTGTTCAGGTCTGAGGTTCTGAGGTCTGGGGGAGGGGGTATTTATACTAGTGAGGGGCTATCTGGACTATGCTAAATATGGGTGTAGCACTAAGTGCTTTGCTGAGTCGGAATGCAGTCATGTAGTACAAGGGTGATCTGACATGTCAAGAGATCGTCTGACTGCTGAGTCAGTTCGCAGTCATGTCGTACAAGGCTAATCTAACTATACTATGACTGCTAATCTATTTATAGGTTTAGGCGCTGTCTGAGTAGTCTTCGATGACATCACCATCAATTGCATTATCTCTGAAGAAGTAGTCATCTAGGAAGAGTGGTTCGCGGATTACTTCTCCTTGTTCACTGAGGTAATAATACATTAGAACTTCATCTCCATCCCACAGGATTGCATCATCTGTCTCGTATGCTGGATAAGGTGTTGGGGGGTGAAGAAGTGGTGCATCGTCTTCGTTTTCATCGGATTCGCTATCTGCATACCTTTTATAGGTTACAGCACTATGAGTTGCGGGGTTGTAATATGCTGGTAGTTATGGTTCATGTCACTCGTACTCGGGTGGTGGAGTGGTTGGTTCAATCTCGAGGGTTGTCTGAAGGTATAGATTGTATTCTCCAGTCTCTTCATTGTAGTTAAAGTAGTCGGGAGTGAATGCAGGTTGGTATTCGTGCCAGTGGTCATTGTCCCAATAAGTCTCGTATGCAGTTATGAACTGTTGTAAGTTCATCGGCAGAGTTGGTGGTGTGATCAGTGTTGGAAGGGATTCTTGGCTTGAGGTCATATCAGCGTCGGAAGGATCATTGTCTTCTGCTTCGTCTTTATCAAAGTTGATTATATCGTAGATGTCCTTCATGGCGTATCCAACTTGGGGCATTTGCAAGATGTGATCGTCGGGGTGCGGGAAGGTTCTGTCTGTGGTTTCAACGTACTCAAGATACTTGTGGTTGAGTTCTTATATCATGTCATCGATTTGGCCGTAGGACAGAGTAGCAACCATTTCGCTGATAGTAACTCGGAGGTGGGAAATAAAGGTGCTGTACTCATAGAAGAGCTCTCAGTGTTTGTGGGCAATGAGCTTCTGGTGTTGAGACATCTGGGTAATGTCTGTATCATGGTGGTGTTCGACCATATCGTCCAGGAGGTGGCCGATCTGATAGTAGCTTGAGATTTGTCCAATCTGGTGGGCCTCGTTAAGCATGTTCAGGGCATTCCATTGGGCTTCCATGAAGTAGAGGGGTGCTTGGCTGTAGATATTCATGAGGAGCAGAGGGGGTGTGGCTCGGTTGACAATGGCATTCCAAATGTCAGCACGGATGTGGTTGTAGATCTCGGTGGTCATGTTTGTGTGTTTGGAAGTTGTGGATGTTGTTTGTTTTGGTTCTCTGTTTCGACGCATCTTGGGGCTGGGTATATATGTATTTGTTCTGGATTGGTAAGATTCCATTTGTGTGGATCTTGTGTTCCGTAACTTGGTATTGACTCAGCTTTGTACACTGTGACTTCTGTTTGACTCAGCTTCATGATCTTGCAGGTGATTTCCAGATTTGTTCGGAGATCGCGTGTGATTTCTGTGGCTTGGAGGTAGTGCGCTTACATGCGCATGGAGGGCTTTCCAAAAATGGCTGGTGAATTTCGGGTCTCAGTCACTAATAATGATCTTAGGAAGACCATGATAGTGGAAGATATTGTCAAACAAGAGTGTGGCTATGTCTGGTGCTGTTGCAGTGGTGGTGGTTGGCACAAAGTGAGCTTGTTTGCTGAGATAGTCCACAAAAACAACAATTGCATCTTTCCCATTCTTGGTTCAGGGTAGCTGTACAATGAAGTCCATGGAGATTTATTCCCAATTAGCAGATGGTACTGGGATAGGGTGGAGTAGACCAGGTTTTGCTAGTGTTGAGGACTTATTTCGTTGGCAGGCATCACAGGAAGTGATGTAGGTCTTTAGCTGATCTGCCATCCGGGGCCAATAGAAGTTTCGGGAGATAACTTCGTAGCATTTATCAAATCCTAAGTGTCCAGCTGTAGGGGCATCATGACATTCAAATAGGATAGTCCTTCAGAGGTCTCGGTTGTTCGGAACATACAGTCTGTCCTTATAGTAGATAGCATTGTCCTTGAGTTAGTATTGATTGTATCAGGTATACTTATCAGCATCATCACTGTTCAGGATTTCTCGGAGTGCTTGAGCTTCCTTATCATCAGCACATGCTGCGATAATTTGTTCCATGATGGAGTTTGTAACCATGGTGAGAGTCTGGATAACTTCTTCGATAGGTGGTCTGGAGATTGCATTGGCAATAATGTTTTCCTTACCAGGGTGGTACTAGATTTCATAGTCAAAATTGGTGAGGACTTTCATCCATCTGGCTTGCTTTCAAGAAAGGGTAGCCTGGGTCTTGATGTTGACTAATGACTTGTGGTCAGTCAATACAGTGAAGTGAGCTCCTTCTAGGTATGGTCACCATTTGATCAGAGTGTCCATGATGGCTAATATTTCTTTCTCATGAGTTGCATAGTTGATTTCAGCATCATTGAACTTGTGGGAGTGATAGGCCACAGGGTGTCCTTCTTGCATGAGTACTGCTCCAAGAGCTAGGTCAGAGGCATCAGTAGAGACTTCATATGGTAGGGCAGGATTTGCCACTTGAAGTACTGGAGTAGTTATCAAAGCATCTTTCAATGCTTGGAAGGCTATATCTTGTTCAGGTCTCCAATTTGCAAGATTGTTGAAGTCTTTCTCTTGTTTCATGGTCCAGGGTTGTTCTTCTTTCTTGCTGTGCTTGGTCATTTGGGTAAGGGCAGTGGCGATTTTGGCAAAGTTGGCAACAAATCGTCGGTAATAGTTTGCTAATCCCAGGAATGACTGGAGGTCTTTCAGCTTCTTGGGTCTGGGCCAATCCTTGATTGCAGAGATTTTGCTGGGGTTCACTTTGATTCCATTTGGTGTGACAATGTGTCCAAGGAATTAGATTTCTTTTAGGAGAAATTCACACTTGCTGAGTTTTGCGAAGAGTCTGTTTTCTCGGAGTTTCAGTAGTACTAGTTCAAGGTGTTTGAGATGTTCCTCCAGGGTTTTGCTGAAGACTAGGATGTCATCAATATAGACAATAACGAATTTGTCCAGGTATGGATGCAGAATGGTATTCATCAGTGTCTGGAAGGTTGCAGGAGTATTAGTTAAGCCAAAGGGTATAACTAGGAATTCGAAATATCTATAGCAAGTTCGGAAGGCTGTCTTGTAGATGTCTTCTTCTTTCATGGCAATTTGCCAGTAACCATTTCATAGGTCAAAAGAGCTCATGAATTGTGGGTTGGTAAGCCTATCGAATATTTCGTCGATTCTGGGTAGTGGGCAACAGTTCTTGATGGTCTGTTCATTGAGGTCACGGTAATCAATGCACATTCACAGATCTCCTCCTTTCTTGACAATAAAGAGGACTGGTGCACCATAAGGTGATACACTGGGTCTGATGAATCCTTGTTCTAGGAGTTCATCAATTTCTTTCTTGAGTGCATTGATTTCTCTCGGAGACATGTGGTAGATTGACTTGAAGGCTGGCTTGGCATCTGGAATGGTCTTGATGGCATAGTCCACTGCTTGTTTGGGAGGTAGGCCTTTTGGGAGTTTCTTCAGGAATATGTCTCGGAATTTCTGGAGTAGTGGTCTGACATGGCTGTCAACTTTGGAAAAGTCTTCTTCAGAGTTCTCGGGTTCTCCTTTGGATGGACGGATGGAGATAGCAAAGAGAGGGCATTTCTTGGCCAATTTCTTGAGTTGTAGTTTGTTGATGTGGGTGATCTTTGGTCCAGAGTCACTAGAGTTGAGTGTGTCCCTTTCGCCTTACAGTTTGAAGTTGTGGCATCCTTTCTTGATGGTCAGAGAATGGTTTGCCCAATCGATTATAGGGTTCTCTTGTTTTAACCATAGAGTTCCAAGGATGATTTCATTGTCAGGGAGTGGCACGATCTGGAGGGTAACATGTACTTGATAGTCACCGATTCGGAAGGGTAGATTGCAGACTTCCTTGCTAATGACATGTGAGGTTCCATCAGCTGTGGCAACTGCTTGAGTTTGTTGTACTGGAGAGGTGAAGACCTTGAGTCTGTTGGCTGTTTCTTCATTAATGAAGTTGTCTGAGGCTCCACTATCTATCATAATCTTGACAGATGCTCAATTGACAAAAGCTTTGAGTGTAAGCAGTTTGTCTGATCCAATAGTGGTGATTTTGGTTGTAGGAGCTTTCCTTCTGTTAGTTCTTCTTTGGGCCAGTTTGTTGACACAAGAGAAGCAATCATCAATCATTCGGGAAGAGTACATTCCAATGCCATGGGGACATCGGCCACTTGGTACATATCTGTCTTCGATTTTCTTATAGAATTGTTCTTCTTTGTTCATGGTAGGTTGGACTGGGGCCTTTTTTGATGAGCCAAATCCTTTAGATCCTCAGATGGTGGGCAGTAGTTCTGGGACTTCCTTGACTGTCAGGGTTGACTCGATTTTCTCGAATAGGATCTGGGCAATACAGAAGCCTATAGGGATCTTGAAGGGTGTCCAACTGTGGTTTCGGATGAGGACAATAATTTTGCCTGTATAATCTTTGTCAATGACTCCTCCTTCTACTGAGAGTCCTTTCAATGCTAGGCTGTTGCGACAGCATATTCTTCCAACATGTCCCTCAGGAATTTGGATACTGATTCCTGTATAGACTTGCTTGACTTCTCAGTTAGAGACTGTAGCTTCTTTGGCTGCATACAGGTCATATTCGGCTGCTTTTTGACTTCCTTTGGTTGGGGCTTTGGCAGTTTGTCTTAACTTGACAAAGTCTAGGGTTCTGGTAGTCAGGTTGTTGAGGTGGTGCAGAGTGGTAACAGTTGCTCGTGTTGCTGTTCGGGGTTTTCGGTTAGGGCAGGTGCTGGCCATGTGTCCTGTCTTTCTGCAATAGAAGCATGCTCTGCTTCTTCTGAGTTCATTCCTTTCGCCTTCAGTGAGTTTCTTGAAGGTACTCGGCTGGGTGGGTTTATGATTTCTGGGTGTCCATGAAGTGGATGATGAGGGAGCTCGGGATGCTTCATACTTGGGTTCTTCTTTCTTGGTCCAAGTCTTTTCCTTGTTGTTGAATTGTCTTCGGGGCAGAATGGGTCCAGCTGTTAGGATCCACTTGACCATGGTCTTGATTCTTGCCAGGCACCATTGTTGATGGTCACACCTAACTGGGCATCCTTGTTCTCAGATCTTTCTAGTAAGCCATTCAGGCAGGGCATCGAATAAATGATCTGCTCTTGTACTATTTCATGCTTCGTCATTGGCAATGTATCCTAGGCCAACAGTGTTCAGGAGTGACTCAAGTTTTGTACAGAAAGTTTCGAATTCCTCCTTGCCATGTACATCGAATTTGAGGTTGCGGAGTTTTACTCAGGATTCAGCGATCATAGTTTCGCTGTGGTATTGAGCAATCATGAGTTGTTTAAGTCCAGGGGCTGCAGGATGGGCTCCATATCCTGGGGCATTATTTGCTGCATTCTAAGTAACTACTGCAGGTCAGGTGTCCCATGTGAGGGGTTTTTCAGGAAGGGTTTGCCACCATTCTTCGGCAGGTCCTCAGAAGAATGTAACAACTCGGCGGACATAGGCTATAGTGGTAGCAAAGAGTTGTTCCAGAGTGTGGTCTTGATTATTTGTCAGAACGCGGTCAGCGACTCGTTCGTTGGTCCATTGATTGGCTTCGAAGTTGGTGTCAACTACACTAATGAAGCTTTGGACTTTTTGTGCAGTACCATTGAAGGTAGGTAGGCTCAGATTTTTTGTAGGTCAAGTCTGTTTGGCTAAGGCAGTAATGGTTGCTGCCATTATGGCTACCTGAGCTGTGAGGTCTAGAATCTGTTGGTTTGCTATATTGTTTACTGGAGACAGTTGGACTGCTGGTAGTGGTATTACTGGTACTACTTGAGGTACTGGTGCAGAGTGCGATGGGGTTCTTTGGGTCTGTGTAAGTTGCTGGAGTAATAGTTGTGGGTCTGGAGTAAGGGCTTGATAGATAGCTGTCTGTTGCTGTATAGGTGTGTTCTGTCCTGATGGAGGTATGTCTCCTTCGGTGGTATATCTGGGATCAAATTCACTGAGATACTCCTCCTCTTCTTCAGTTTGGTCCCCGTGTACTTGGGTTTGCTCAGCGTCAAAGTAGACAGAATCAGTTGTATATCTGATTTCAGATGGACTTAATTCAAAGTCAAGTTCTGATTCGGTATTGGTTTTGGATTCAAGTAGGGCTGTAGCAGGGCCTGCTTCTGGTTTGGGGTCAGGTAGTTGGTAAAGGGTTTCTCTTGCTTCTTCCTTAAGAATATGGCGGGCCTTGCTGTTCTGGAATCGGTAGTATAATGTGGTCTTGGTCCTGGTATGGTGAAAGTTGGTAGAGTTGAGCCACTTGGCTACAGAGGCTTGGGCTTTGTGAGGAACTAAGGCTAGAAAGACTGCTGCTGGTTGTCCTAGGTCGCTCAGGTTTGTGGAGCTGACAAAACTCTTGTTGAGAAGAGTAAAGAAGGCTTCTATAAGACCTTCTTCATCTTGACTTGCTGGGTGTAGTACAAGGAGTTCGGCGAATAGGGGTTCGCCTATTTGCTGGTTTAATCAGAGTACTTCTTTCTTTGAATGAAGTTTGTCCCACTTGTTGCAGATGTGGAGGTCAAATTGTCCTTGTACGTCAGGTTCAATTCTCTCCAGATTGTCAGATGGTTCAGAATAAATTCCAGTTCAGAGGTTGGGCTTTATACCAACTTGTAGGAATTCTCAGAGGGGTTTATAGTGGGGTGAGGAAGCGTCTTGAAGCAGAATTGGATTGTAAACCGCTGCTACCAAGTTGTAAGAGAGTTGCTTCTTAGGGTAACCATTATGTAGTTCTGGAAGGGTTTTCTGGAAGTTCTAGATATTCTGGAAGACCATTTTCTTATGGTCAAGATCAATTTCATATGGAGTACATCCTCTACGCTTATTGATTTCAAGATCGGGTTAATGTCTCAACCAAAGTCCCTTTTCAGACTAGTTCTGGATGTTCAGGATTTTCCATATTTCAGGAAGTTCAAAAAACTAAGACCAGCTTAGTTGAATTGGCGTATCGCTGCAGACAATACCCAATTAGGAAATTTCGTGATGGGGTTAGGAGTAGGACCTAACAGGGAGCAGATTTACTTAAAAGTAGTTTGTGGGTTATTAAATAGATTTATTCGCTATTCATAATATTGCTATACTAGGAGTAGTTATGTGAAGGAATATTGTGGGGAAGTGCTCAGGAGTTGTGTTCAGATTGTTCAGGTCTGAGATTCTGAGGTCTGGGGGAGGGGATATTTATACTAGTGAGGGGCTATCTGGACTATGCTAGATGTAGATGTAGTACTAAGTGCTTTGCTGAGTTGGAATGTAGTCATGTAGTACAAGTGTGATCTGACATGTCAAGAGATCATCTGACTGCTGAGTCAGTTCACAGTCATGTCATACAAGGCTAATCTAACTATACTATGACTGCTAAGCTATTTATGATTTAGGCACTGTCTGGATAGTCTTTGATGACATCACCATCAATTGCTTCATCTCTGATGAAGTAGTCATCTAGAAAAAGTGGTTCACGGATTACTTCTCCTTGTTCGCTGAGGTAGTAATACATTGGAACTTTATCTCCATCCCACAGGATAGCATCGTCTGTTTCATATGCTGGATAAGGTGTTGGTGGATGAAGAAGTGGTGCATCATTTTCACTTTCATCAGATTTACTGTCTGCATACCTTCTATAGATTACAGTACTATGAGTTGCAGAGTTGTAGTAAGCTGGCGGCTGTGGTTCATGTTGCTTGTACTCGGGTGGTGGAGTGGTTGGTTCGACTTCGAGGGTTGTCTGAAGGTACAGGTTGTGTTCTCCGGTCTCTTCATTATAGTTGAAGTAATCGGAGGTGAATGCAGATTGGTATTCATGCTAGTGGTCATTGTCCCAATAAGTCTCGTATATGGTTATAAACTATTGTAAGTTCATCGGCAAGGTTGGCGGTGTGATCAGGGTTGGTAGGAATCCTTGGCTTGAGGTCATGTCGGCATCAGAAGAGTCATTGTCTTCTGCTTCGTCTTCATTGAAGTTAATTATATCGTAGATGTCCTTCATGACATATCTGACTTGAGGCATTTGCAGGATGTGATCGTCAGGGTGCGGGAAGGTTCTGTCTGTGGTTTCAATATACTTGAGATACTTGTGGTTGAGTTCTTATATCATGTTGTTGATTTGGCCATAGGACAGGGTAGCAATCATTTCGCTGGTAGTAACTCAGAGGCAGGGAATAAAGGTGCTGTACTTGAAGAAGAGTTCTCGGTGTTTGCGGGCGATGAGCTTCTGGTGTTGAGACATCTGGGTAATGTCTGTATCATGGTGGTGTTTGACCATGTCTTCTAGGAGGCGGCCAATCTAGTAGTAGCTTGAGATTTATCCAATCCAGTGGGCCTTGTTAAGCATGTTCAGGGCGTTCCATCGGGCTTCCATGAAGTAGAGGGGTGCTAGGCTATAGATGTTCATGAGGGGCAGAGGGGGTGTGGCTCAGTTGACAATGGCATTCCAAATGTCAGCACGGATGTGGTTGTAGATCTCAGTGGTCATGTTTGTGTGTTTGGAAGTTGTGGTTGTTATTTGTTTTGGTTTTCTGTTTTGACACATTTCGGGGCTCGGTATATATGTATCTATTCTTGATTGGTAAGATTCTGTTTGTGTGAACCTTATGTTCTGTGACTTTGTATTGACTCAGCTTTGTGCACTGTGACTTCTATTTGACTCAGCTTTGTGATCACGCAAGTGATTTCCAGATTTGTTCAGAGGTCGCGTGTGATTTCAGTGGCTTGTTAAGAGGGTGACGTGTGATTTCTGTGGCTTAGAGGTTGTGCACTTACACAACCTCTGCATGAGCAGCACCTACTCTTGGCCCCTCAACTCACTCACCCTCTTCAGCCACCATGCTCTCAGACAACAAAGACACTTGGTAAAGTCCACCAACCCCAGCCCATCTCTGTCAACAGGTAGAGTAAGAACCTCCCAGCCTATCTGACTCTACCACCCAGCCCAAATCCATGATCTAGCCATCTTCAGAAGTTGCTTGACCACCCATGCTAGAAAGTCCAGATGGTATCCCATATACCACAACTTTGGCAACTAATATACATTCAGCATTATCACCCTTCCTACCAAGAATATATATCTACCACTCTATCTTAAGAGAACATTACTCCATGCTAGTAGCTGCTATTCCCACCATACATGGGGCAGAAGGGACCCATATACCAAAAAGTATATCCCCAAGTACTGGACTGGTTCCTCTGTAGGAACCACTGTTCCAATCACATTACCACCAACTATTCTGCTGCTGAGCACCAGGGTCTCACATTTGTACCAGTTGAGTTATGCACCAGAGCCCCTCTCATACCATTCTATGGTCCTCCTCAATTCCTCCACATCCACTAATGAACTCAGTCCTACTACTATATTATCTACAAAGGCTCCAATCTTTCAGTTAATCCCCAAAATATCCAAACTCCCATTTCAATGCTGAATTCTATCCAATAGGGGCTCCAAGGAAAGGGTGTATAAGATGGGTGACAGAGGATCTCCTTGTAGCACTCCATGCCCTAGCAGGAAAGTTATACCTCTGTATCCATTCACTACCAAAGCTGCTTGACTATCCTCCAGTGGCCTGATTAATGACCTCCTGAACTCTGGGGGAACTCTCATATGTTTCAGCACACCCTCCAGCCAGACTCTCCTCACTCTATCATACATCTTCTCCTGATCCAGGAATACTAACCATCCATCAACCCAGCCACCTGAGCCCCTTCAATTACTCCATAGACTCAGACAGTTCCATCTTAGATCAACTGGCCACCAATAAACCCCCTCTGCTCCACTCCTAATACTTACTGAGCAATTCCCTACAGCCTAGTTACCAAGATCTTTATCACCAGCTTGCAGTCCATATCAAGGAGCATGATTGGCTATTAATTCCTCCAATCTTCTCTTCTCTACTTATCCTTATAGAGTAAGGAGACCAGCCCTAGGCACTGGCTCCCAATCCAATCTCCAGATTGAAGTACCTCATTCCACATCACTATCATCTCCTCTAATACCACCTCTACCCCAGCCATCTTCTTCCAAAAATCCCAGAGAAGCTCATCCTCACCTAGAGCTGTTCCCTTACTTATCAAAGCCAAGACCCTGTATACTTCCTCTCTCTGTATGAGTTCACCCAAGGTCCTCAGGCCCAGTGCTGGATCTGGATGCCAATTCTCCAACTGCCATTCAATGTCTAGGGCATCCTTACCCTCTCCTTCATCCCTCCATAAGTTCTCCCAGTAATCTCACAGCACTCCCAGAATCTTAGAAGTCCCTACCACCATCTCTCCATCCTTCTCCAGAATACCATCCCACCTCTGTCTGGTTCTCCAAGCTTAGAGCATCTTCAAAAGAAACTTAGTGGGCCTCTCCCCCTCCTCCAACTCCTGCTACCACAACCTTGTCACTATCCCTTTCAACTGAACCTCCTCCTCCATTTATAGCACATTCTTCAGCTCATCTACTTCCTTTTATATCCTCAGAATTCACCAATCTACTGCCCCCAAATCCTCCAATGACTCTGCCCACCTTCCTAGAAGTGTTACCAATCTTTGTGAAGCCCATTGTACTCACTGCCTCTGCTGTATACTCCTTTCCCTCCCTGCCTCCCTCTAATATCTCTGAGTACTTGATTTTAGCCACTGCCAGTGGTCCCCAATCTCCAATCCCCACTCCTGCCACCTGCTAATCTTTTCTACAACTTCCACCT
>RBNI01006457.1:0-11308 GCA_003990745.1 Jimgerdemannia flammicorona | reverse complement strand
GGACTCATAGACCTGTGGATTTTTATTGGAAGGGAACCTAGACTATATAGGCCAAAACTCTCCCCCACCACCTGTCGAACAATATCCCCCCATTAACCTAGGCTACTAAATTGTCCAGCAGTCCCACTGCTCCAGCTATACCTGTCGAACACCAGCTACATCGACCTCCATGACATAGACTAGACTTGTCTGCTCACCAGGGCTGGATCATCATTTACACATGAGAGCACACCTATGTATCGGATCTAGCAGTGCTGGAACTGAATAAAGAATAGCCCCCCGAAACCCAAAAGAAAGCCCAAGGCAAAGAAAAACCCCCCAACCAACCAACAGAGAGCAAAGTAGATTCAAAGCAGGTGAGTAAAGGACTTATACACAGCACCTTCCTCAAAGGACTTACATATAGGCTAGGGCCTGAAAAGACCCCACTCCCACTCCCCAAGCCTGCGGGCCTCAATCACATTGCCGTGTCAGCTCCCGGTTCCAGTTGGGTACTGCCAAATAAGGAAGATCCCACTCCTCAAGCCTGCGGGTCTCGATCGTATTGCCGTGTCAACTCTCAGTTCTAGTTGAGTACAGCCAGGATGCTGGCCCCTGCACCACCCCACCCCCCACTAGCCAATCGAAAGGCCCCACCAAAATATTGTCCGCCCCAGTCCCGATGACCACCCCCAGCCTAGCACTCCACTGGTTCACTGTAATCACTTTTCCTCCTATCTGTGATGGCCATCTCTCCTCCCATCCCAACATCACCTGAAAAGCAGTCACCTATGCCAGAACCATGCTTGCCAGGAAGCTCGCCAAAGCCAGAGGGCCCCACCACAGGTACCAAGGACCTGCAGGTAACCTACACTGAGTACTTGATGCCCAAGGTTAGCCAACTCCCTATGTAGCCCAAGACATACCGAGATAGCACCTTGTTGGCAATGGTAAAAGGAAGAAGGCACTGCACCAAAACAGATACACTCCAGATGCAGCCAAAGACACCAGAAACCGTGAAAAAGTGGAGAAGACACTGATCCGACACTGATAAAAGGGCAACTCATCACCATTGTCCTCCTCCTATTATGCCCCTGCAGGCACAGCAAATCAACCTGAGGTAGAGAGGGTAATAATAGGGGAAAGGGGACTTGGAAGGTTGCCTACCAAACCTTGTGACCAGTAAGGTAGCGGAGAAAGGAGCGTGGAGGAGGAGTATCTCAGTGAATTCAATCCTAGATATATCACTGAAGGAAGAAATGCAGTTCAGTCACGTGCATTTGGTGACTGTCAACGGATGAACCTTTAAATACTCCACATCATGGTGAGTTTCCCCAAAAACCCTGAGCTCTACGTCCCAGCCGTTTGTTTGCTGCACACTAGGAGACTTACGCGAATACGTTCTCGGTCTCTATATCCTCTAATTAGGCTATTCATGACCAGCTATTGCGCAGACCCGGAGGCTTCGTACATACATCCTTCTTCCCACAAAGCGAACTCTAAAGCTGCTCTAATTCTTATTCCACGCAATAGGGCCTGTAAACCAACTCCAGGGCCTTGATTTTACACCTTGCTTCGAAGAAAAGTGAGTAGGCCTTCCTATGTTTGCCAAATTAGCTCCGTTTTCAGAATGCATGGGACGCACGTACACCTTCAAATTCTCTACGAAAACTTGTTGGTAACATCGTTTTCCTTCTACAAGGGATCCTGTCAAGGCTCTTCTTACTGTTGTTGGTCATGCATATGATCCAAAATTGCAGTTCTTGAAACTTGCCGGCTCCGCCCGTCTACATCCAACCGCAGTTGCTGAGTGGTTTGTTTGACTTCATCGACGCCCTTGAGCGATGTGATCATTATTCCAAGTACGGTGACACAACTATGGCTCCCTACTACTGGATATGTTATATATGTATGATGTGCTAAATTGCTGTATGTTTTTGCAGTTGATATCTTGTTCCTCAGATTGTCTACCACATTTTGCAACGCTTGATACCAGGAGTCTATCCAAAATAACGTTTTGAAGGTGGGTCGTTCTACAGGATAATCTACTCTTTCAATCATCCCACGCGTTTCGGATGTGCAGGTGTTCCTAACGTGGCGGCTTACTTTCTTGTAGATGAGGGTCGGACTTTTCTCTGCGATCTACAGGAAGTCTCTGCGTTTGAGTCCGGGCTCGAGGCAGACAAGTTTTACAGGCGAGATCACCAACTACATGTAAACGTGGATGATCAGCTTGTTTTTGAATCTCGCTGAGCGTTCTTCTATCAGATGTGCTCATCAATCATCTCGCCATATTGTATCCCAGGTCCGTCGACTCTGACACTGCGTCCAATTTCAGTCCGAGTCTTCTGTCGTGGCTCGATGGTAAATACTCTTTTTCTTCAGCACCGCGACTTTCCGCGTTCGTCTCTGTTGCATGTGGATATTAGTAAATTCATTATCAACTTTTCCCCACAAATTTTTCTTATTCTTGCTCTCTACCAACAATATGAGGCGCTCTCTTGGCCCATCTTTGTTGGGTTTGCCGTCGCCGTTGTAGTATGGCCGCTCCAAACCTTCATCTCGACCCGCTTCCGCATGTAGCAAAGGGAGAAGATGAAGGCGCTTGACACAAGGATCAGGATAATGGTATGTGGGTCTCACATCGTAAAACAACTTGCCAATCGGTAGATGTCTTTCGATGAATAACATTCGATTTATGCGCTGTATCCAGAACGAGCGTGGAATGAAGGTGGTGAAGCTATACGCTTGGGAATGTCCGTACGTCAAAAAGGTTCGACGGCGAGAGGTGTACTTAGGACGCATCTCTCTTTCCCCCCCTGCATTGCGAATGACGACTAAAATAACTCTCATTATTTCTCCCAATTATCCAGGTCCTTGATATCCATAGCACGGAGCTCAAATTTTCACGCCGTCATATAGGTTCTCTCCTCCGGCCATTCACTCGTAACATTCGCTGTCTATAATATTGTCGCCCTCCGGATAAGCCCCCTGAATTCCCAGAGGGTCTTCGTGTCTTTGACGCTCTTCCAATTGCTACAGGCGCCGACACGGCAGCTGGGTATGTAGCATATCGCGATCAAATTTAGATTGGATAAAGTGGCAATAACGAAGAGCTCGACCTCAACGATATTCAGCGTCTCCTTGGGCCCCCCCCCCCCCTTTTTTCGTCGGACTTGGAACCCGCCATTTTCGTTTAAGACGGCGCGTTTTCCTGGAAGAGGGACGCCGAAGTACCACCAATTCGGGACATCAACCTTGAGGTACTGCCCGGCCAGCTGACGTGGTTGGCAAGGTCGGACAGAGTGAGACCTTGCTGGTCAGCTCGCTGATCGGAGAAATGTATAAAATATTTGACGAGGTCAGCATCCGAGGCGCAATTGCGTACGTGCCGCAGTAGGCATGGATAACATTTTGTTTGGTTTAATGGACTAATCGAGGCTTTCTGCATCCGTCCGGTTCTTGCAGGTAGTGTGATAATTGAAGTTGCATTTCTGCCGTCATGGGGGGTTTTTTATTATGTTATATCGCTTGCCATCTTAACTGTTTGAATTTATTTGTCTCAGATCGGCGAACGTGGAATCAACCTTTCTGGTGGCCAAAAGCAACGGGTTTCGTTGGCCTATGCTGTGTACTTCCGAGTTGATTTCTACCTCCTCGATGATCCGCTGTCTGCGGGTACGAAAGTTATAACTAATTCTTCAAAACAAAGTATGCATTCAGCTAACTCTATACACTTTCGTGCTATTAAGTGGATCCTCCATCTCTGGATCGTGTAATTGGGCCCAATGGTCTCGTCACGCATCCTGGTCACTCACGCCATATGTCATCTCAAGGATGGCTACAAACCGAAAACGATGGCTACAACATTCTTATGTCTTTGAAAGGTGGTCGTTGATCACAGACTACGGAAGCAAAGACGCCAAAGGACAGCCTGGAAAGGACGCCGAGCCCAAGGGATGATAAAGTAAAAGGAAGTAGGAAAGACCCAGCTCGCGGAAAGCGTGGACCAGGCGGAGCAGCATAGGGTTTGCCTGGTGGAAGGCCTACCCTGGGCAGCTTCGTTGAGGAGGAACGCTTAGAGGAAGGAGGCATTGGTTGGCGTGTATAAAATGTATTTCAAGGCTTGGTAAGTGTGGGGGGAATGTCGCAATCTGGCAGTAACATTGGAGATATTTCTCAACTTTTAAAAATACCATCAATTGCGATTCCTTTCACAGTTCTTCCACCTTCATTGGCCTTTTCTTGTACGCGGCGATAGCGAGTCAAGGTCAGCGTACCGCACATCAAATATTAATTTATTGGCAGCTTCACGATGCAGCATATCAATGCCGTTTTGTTCTTTGAATATCAACGTTGGGTCGTGCTATTTGATCCAAGGGTGGAGCGATCAGAATTATACCGAGCAAACCAATACGGGATACTATCTTTGGATTTACGCGGCCTTCATTGCTCTATAATATGCCATTGCAAAATTACACTTTCAACTGCGTCCGTCAGTAAAAACACCCAGCGAACTAACAACCTTTACGAGCAGCTATTACTATTATTGACATTTAACAACCGTTGCCATCACAGAGGTTCTCGAATGTTCCATGAAAAATGTTGAGGAAGGTCTTTCGGTGAGTGATCAGGGCATGAGTAATTCTATTAATTACAGGACCTCACCAAAGAACAATAATAATCACGAACCGCTTCCTTTTTGCAAGGATGCCTATGAGTTTCTTGGACACGACACCCATTGGGCGAATCTTGAACCGTTTCTCAAAGGTGACTAGCACACCCTCGGATGGAATTTGACTTTGTCGCCTCCCATCTCTCATGTATTATTAAACATCCAAGAATTTTGCTTCGATTATCAGGACACCACGTTTTCGGACATCTTCATCCCCATCCTATCCAGTTTATACTGTTCTCAGGTATATATGTTTCTTTCAATCTTATTATCCACTCTTCCAATACGAAGATAATTTAAAATAGTTGTCTCTTTTTGTTTCAGATGCTGAGTGTTATATCCACCCTTATTGCAATTGTAATCTATGAGCCATGATTTTATTGTTCTTGAACCTATCGGTAGGTGTCGTCATGTTTTACTTTTCAAAGTCTTTACTAGGTTAACCATTTAACTAAAATCAGCGAGCTCCGTATATTATATTTATTATATTTCACTGAGCCAATTTAATATTTCTATATAGTTCAAATGTACTACCTCTGGACCTCCCGGGTCTTGGTGCGTTTTGAGGTCGTGCCATAATGGGTTTGAATAGGTGTAAACAATGGTAATCGACATCTAGTCGGGCGCACTGGTGCCAGAAAATCTAGCCTCTCTTTTGCTCTCTTTTGTCTCATCGAGGCGGCCATTTCTGAATCGCCAAAAGTGTTCGGACTGTTGAAAACGGTTTAGAAGAAATCGGCGAGAAGTTCGATGAAAAGTATTTGCTTCGAATCCAGGACGATTGTTGCATCCTGATCGACGGTGTCGATATTTCAAAAAAAATTGTCGTCACCACGTTGCGATCTCGTCTTTCCATCATTTCGCAGGTACTCGTATGCCAATCTATCCAATATATCATATGACCGTGCGAAACGCATCTCATTGAATGTTTACTGGTATGTGGGCTATCAGGACCCAATGGACCCAATGTTGTTCATGAGGACCGTGCGAGAAAATCTTGGTTAGGAACAGCATATTTGGATGTTGCTGTCGAAAGTTCATAATGGTTCTACTTATCCTAATCGCCTTTCCCGCGACTCTTCGTCTATTAGATCCGTTCTCTGAAAGTGACGATGCGGCTGTTTGGGTTGTATTGGAAGGTGCATCGATGAAAGAATACACCTCGAGTTTGGGTGAGAATGGATCTCTCCTTGACAAGCAATATCGGCAATTTATGCTAAACCTTTTATCCAATCATTCATGTTCTCCAATTAGCGACAACTTCAGCACAGGCCAACGTCAACTGCTTGCTTAGCCCGTGCTCTTTTGCGTGGAACAAAACACTCGTGCGCGCATCACGGATATTATAATATCTGTACATGTACAAAGTGAAAAAAAAAAAAAAAAAAAAAAAAAAAAAAAAAAAATTCATTCATCGGTATTGACGTCCAGACTGATGAACTGATTCAGAAATCATTCGAAGGAATTCAAGGACAGGGCGATCTTGGCGATTGCTCACCGTACGTATTTCTTTTTGCTATCGCTTTTAATTTACGCTGAGCTAACGTTATTCCTTCACTGTCAGGACAGTTATGGACGGCGACAAAATTCTCGCACTCGATAACGGACGTGTCGCAGAGTTTGATACTCTTGTGGGCTAATTCCATTTTCTACAAACTAGCAAAGTTAGCAGACGAGATCACCAAGTTTTCTTCTACGGAAGTAATACCCGAATCCCGAATTCATACCAGGGTACATGGTATTAAATTTTCACTGATGGCATACACGATAGAGGGGGCTTTTCATATTACGGATACAATTTGATAGGAGGAGATGACGTTGCGGAAGTATGGAAAAAAGCTGTACAATCCCGTTCATGCAAATCGCACTCGGAGACACGCACATCAATTGGTATCGACCTTGGAGGAATCCCTGTAAGCGATAATCGCGTTGAATATTCGTCACCCACTTGTGGAAGCAGCCCGATGTTCGTTTGAATATTCGTCTGAGCTCATTTTCGTCCGAGTCCGAGCTCGTTTTCCAAGATTTCCAAGTTCCTGAAAGCATGTGGTGGACGCATAAATGATGGATAACCGAATGATAGCATCACGGACACGGATACGGACGCAATATCCGTGATAATCGTTTGGCGCATAAACCGGACAACACGGCGGAAGACAATCATGCAAGAACGAAATAAATTGCGGTTTTCGCATCATAGCAGCCCGAAGGCTAGGGTACCTTGTAACTATAGCTTGCTACCAACTGAATTGGGACCACCGACCACTACGCCGGATGGTTTCGTTGGTATACTATCATGCCAGAAGAAACATCGGCGCACGGACCTCCTGTCATGGGTTCCTTGGACTACTCGGGACCATTAATCTCACGACCGGGAAACAACTGTCTTTGCATTGTGCTTCTTTCTCTCTTTTTTTTTTTTTTTTTCTTCTTCCTCGGCTTAGAACAGTTAAGGACGTTTTTCATTGCGATCTTTGCCTTTCTTGGCACATTCCGGCATACAGTATAATTTCACTACTTAAAAACGGTAAGTCATAATTTCTGAAGTGGGATTCGGCTGTGGCATTTCGTCGTCATTGCGACATAAAATTTTCTTTGCTCAATTAATTGTGGGCGCAGCTTTTCCGCATATGTGACTCATCATGGAAAAAAAAAAAAAAAAAAAAAAAAGAGGAGAAAGAAAAAAAAAGGAAAAAATGCCAACCAAGTCTTTCAAACGTGTTGAGGTGTGTGTTGGATGTGCCGATCCGGGTGGGTGGCAATGCGAAATGTCCGAAACGACCATCTGCCGCCTGTTTAAGGTGTTTAAGGTAGGCGTGCATGAGAATTCGTAGTCATCACATGCCGAGTGATGGATCTGGACCAATCGAAATCCACGATGGAAAACAGGCACACGCACACAAAGTTTCGCAACTTGGCGAATCGCCGCTTACCCGCTTGCTCACAGACTTTGGGAGGCTGCTGACGCTGACAAATGATGACGTACTACAATCCAGGGGGTGCCACATTCGCAGAGCAGCAGCACGGGCGGAACTTTGATAAAGATTTACATACAAAGTGAACGCCTATGAAGCTAAACGCTGAACGGGGCTTGATACTCCCACTTCGATGCAAATATACTATTCGGAGTTTTTAGGTTCCCATTTACTAGTATGAGAAACTACGGGAAGTCGGATGCAAGGGGGATTGTGACATTCTTTCGTGTACGCGATTGGTTTCGTTCCATCGATATCCGTAAGGCAAATCTTGACAAAAGCCGAGAGGGACAATGCGGAAAAGTGGCCTCGTGTCGATTTTTCTTAGTCATCGTCCAGCAGTACAAAGAAACCTGGTAGACAGGTATTAACAGCAGTTCCTTAAAATTGATGATATCCATCACATCACACGCAAGAAAGGACCAGCCAGCCAGCCAGAAGGGTCTGAAGAAACCTCCCGCGTCGCACCAACCTGCAAATCTTCCTCAAAATATCCAACCTCGTGGAACTCGACGCACAGACCGCAATTTTCTCCCTTCTCTGGCGGCTCCGGAGCCCTATGTCAGCCATCCGCGGCAAGATTGTTTAAAAACAAAAACTCATTGGGTATTGGGCATAAACAATGCCATCCAAAGAGATTTATCGGTTTCTTTGGTGCATAAAGCAAGCTACGCGTACCCTGGAAAACAAAAAAAACATTTTACGCGCGGACTTGACAGAGAAGAGAGTTCAATGTTTGAACAAAGTCGTTATCCTTTCTCTGTGTTTTTTTTTTTTTTTTTTTTTTCATTTCCCGGAGTTACCATGAACCTTATTGAATGGTATTTTTTTTTTTTAGAAACTTGGGCCTATTCCCAAACAACAACCGTTTGTGCTCTTGTAAAATTTGGTACTCTTTTTTTTGTCGTCGTCGTCGTATTGAAGTTCGGAAGGACTTTGCGCGGTACGAGTGGATGCGCTTCTCAGATGAACGAGTGAGCTATTTCTGTGCAAGTTTCACCGTATTACATGGTACCGTTACCACTATCGAGATTCGCCCACCCACCTCCCACAGAAAGAAGTATCACCCTACAGTGAGAAGCACTCGAACGAATGCCATATTTGGGTATTTTGGCCTGTTAATGACTGTTTTTTATTACAAATTTTTGCAACCACCCCCTTAACCCCTGATAAGTACCCCCCCCCCCCTCGAGCTGTGTAGCGTCCCATTCTTGTTAGCCCCTGTTTCTCTACCTAAAGAATTGTAAGCCCGACGTGAGAAGCAAGCTTTTTTCGGCGTGTCGAAAGGATTTGGTATGTGTACATGTACGGAAATATCCCAACTTTCAGGTTTCGCAAACGTGGTAGAGCAGATCTCTAGCCTAGCTATTTTCTACATGATTCATCACGAAAATCGCGTCATCTCCATCTTCACGTTTTCTGAAACCACATAGCGGATTCGAACACGATTCGAGATGTGAAAACCACGAAGCAGCGGAATACAACCACGAAACAGTGGAATACAGCCAAGGTAAAATAAAAAATAAAAATAAAAATGCCAAGTTCAGATAGATACCCATCTCGTTTAAACTCACCCGAGTTTTTGATTAAACCTCCACATTTGTTGCCGTCAATTCTTCGTGTGAATGCAAAACCCGACTTTGTAAGTCGAGTGGTCTGTTTTGTACAAGAGCCTAAATGTTTGGTTTTGGTCTCCGATTTCTGGCTCCTTCGTCTTCAGGTGGAGGTTCGGACCGAAAGCGTGCATTGCATTGCATGATTGATTGGTTCGGGGGCTCCTACCGGCGTACATTCCAGTGTTTTTTTTTTTTTAAATCTCAATACGATTGTTGATGGTTTCCCAGCGACAATCTCGTCTCGCCAATCGGTCTCGAAAAAACACGGTGGGGTTCAACGCCGCGAAAAAGATCGGATCATTGCCCAAACAAAATGTCCAGAGCCACAAGGCGCTTTGTCCACTGTGACCCACATTTGGATTCCAGGTCAACGCCCCGGTGTGTTGTTTATCCCCCTCCTCCGATTTCGGCGCCGATCATGATGTACCCGGTCCTTGAGAAAAACGTGAGAAACCGAAGCCCGACGCACAGCGGTTCGGGGCTCTACGACCCAGGAACCGTCGTCGTTCGGGAACGGGAATGCCTTACATCAACACATGACCACCTTGTGTTCAGCTCTTCACTGGTGGGCCCGATTGTCGGGGTGTACGCATGAGTGCTTTAAACGTCCCGGATGGCGTTTGGAGGAGGTACAAGGGGTTCAGGGTTTTTACCCCCTGATGACTCATGGTCTGACAATGGTCATGGGGGACAGAAGAAACGAAATCGGTATGACCAAACCGAATTTTACAAGTCTCAGAAACATCAGACGGGGGTGTGTAATTCATATCATGAATTTGTTATTATTATTAGGGTTTACATCTGTCATCAACGATTCAAGTCGCCAATGACAGAGTTACAAGAGGCGTAGAGACAGGACAAGGAGACATGAGCGTGAATGCTTAAACGGAAGAAAGGGGTGTAATCAATACACCCTGCAGTCAATGCAGAGAAAGTACTAAAAGCGTAATCAATACGCTGAGAGTGCAGTCAATGCACAAAATGAGATACATCAAAAGAATGAACGTAGCCGCCGTAGCCAGACGGGGCACAACTATCCTAGTGTACTTCTCGTTTTTTTTTTTTTTCTTTTTTTTTGCATACATGTGGGTGCTAAATCCTAATGCTATCAAAGCACGTTGAGACATATGCCCCGTACAAGCGATACCTGCTGTGAATAGTCCATTAAAGCTGCGTCGGAGCAAGCCCGTCAGCCTCCGTTGTCTGCCTGTTACCCTCTTAAGGAGCGCGCTGCGCGGTTGAGCATGTGCTAAGTAAAATGTCCGATGGTCACAGACCAAGCAGAAGATAGAAGAAAAAGAAGGGAGAAAAAGGGAAGAATGGGGAATAGTGTATAGACAAGAAAAGTTAACAGCGAACCGGGCAATATACAGACCTAAGTCGGGAAGAATGAGGGTGAAGGGAAATGTAAAAGAAATATTTGCAAGAAGAGAGCTTAAGAAGGTAAATCATTAAAAGGGGAATAAATACAAATACTGGCGAAAAAACTGGAGTAAGACTATTGACAGAAAGGGGGTGGTGGTGGTAGGGACATTAAAAGGAGATACCGCTCGGAAGAGACATCAACATTGTTGATGTCTCTTCCGAGTGGCAGAGGGCATTATTATTCTAGTAATTTTTCACGGAAGAAGTCTACACTAACGTCTAGTATTGGAAATGAATTATCCGACGTCGTAGCAGATAGCTGCTCAGAGCGAAGGTGGTGAAAAAGAAAAAGGAAAGGCGAGAAAAATAATGTCCAATTGATAATGTCCGATGATGAGATTGTTCCAGTAGTAAGTAAGAGAGGTGCTGTCATTGCCCTTAGTCAGACCATCGACGGGATGCGGTTCCGTCTTTAGTTCACGACCATTGTGTGGATGTTGCCGTTCGAGTACGTTTGGAGGAAGGGGGTGAAGTTGGAGAAGTTGCGGGTGGCCGACTTCTCCTTGCCGTTGTGACGGTGGATGCGGACATGCTGGTTCAAGTTGTCCGAGCGGGAGAAACGCTTGGGGCAACCAGGATAGGTGCACGGGAAGGCTAGAATGGAATAGAAGAAAACCTTATGTTAGGTTTTTTTTTTT
>RBNI01006456.1:0-11309 GCA_003990745.1 Jimgerdemannia flammicorona | reverse complement strand
AAAAAAAAAAAAAAAAAAAAAAAAAAAAAAAAAAAAGATAGACTGACTCCTCATGGCTCATTTTAAGTTTGTATACTGATTGTGACTGATTTCTGAATTTGTGTAAGGTTTCTTAATAAGGCAAGGTGTAATAATACTACTGCTATCAAGTGTAATAGTTCTAGTTTCTTTAAAAATCTGAAAGTTCTAGTTGGTCTAAAATAGCTTGAAGAGATACTTAAAGATTCAAGTATTCTCAAAGAATTTCTAAGAGAAAATATTCTGAGCTTTATTCAGACAGAAAATAAGGATATTTATACATGATCTGAAAGAAAGATCTGGAAGAATCTTAGAAAGAAAGAGAAATGCCAAAAAATAGATTCTTGGCAAAGCTAACTAATACTATTCTACAATATTCCAAAAGGTTCTATAACTAGCTAAGATAAGATGCTTAGTACTAAGAAAAGACAAGAATATTCTAGTAGTGTTTAGGCACTAAGAGAAGATTTCTAAACAAGTAGAAGGTGGTGGAATATAGTAGAATATTTAAGAAATTACAAGAAAAGACTAACTAAAAGATATGAAAATATACTAAGATTAAATATGACTATAAAATTATTATACTAACTATCTGTCTTAATGATTATATCATCTTTTATTTTCATTTTATTTGATAGATTATATTTCATATCTGGCTATCTGTCTCAACAATTATATCTTCCTTTTATTATTTTATTTGATAGATTATATATTATATCTGACTATCTGCCTTAATGATTATATCTCTCTTTTATTTTTATTTTATTTGATAGGTTATTTTTGTATCTGGCTATCTATCTTAATGATTATATATCTCTTTTATTATTTTATTTGATGGGTTATATATCATATATATCTAGCTATCTACCTTGATAATTATATCTCTCTTTTATTTTTATTTTATTTGATAGATTATTTTTATGTCTGGCTATCTATCTTAATAATTATATCTTTCTTTTATTTTCATTTTATTTGATGAGTTATATTTCATATCTGGCTATCTGCCTCAATAATTATATCACCTTTTTATTATTTTATTTAATGGGTTATATATCATATCTGACTATCTGCCTCAATAATTATATCTCTTTTTTATTTTTATTTTATTTAATGAGTTATTTTTATATCTGACTCTCTGTCTCAACAATTATATCTCTCTTTTATTTTCATTTTATTTGATGAGTTATATTTCATATCTAACTATCTGCCTCAGTAATTCTACTCTTTATTTATTTATTCTTATAAGTTATATATTATGTCTAGCTATCTACCTTGACAATTATATCTCTCATTTATTATATTTGATGAGTTATATATTATATCTGACTATCTGTCTCAATAATTATATCTCCCTTTTATTTTCATTATATATATTTGATGAGTTATATATTATATCTGACTATCTGTCTCAATAATTATATCTCCCTTTTATTTTCATTTTATTTGATAGGTTATACTATCCTTCACTCACCTATCTACTCTTTACTCATTATGCATTTTTCTCACCCTATTTATAGCTAGTACCTCTAAATAAATTGAATCAATTTAAATTAAATCAAATTGAGAGTCATTTGAATCAAATCAAATTGGGGATTTTTCAATTCAAATCAAGTTTGAATTAAATTGAATTTGAATTAAATTGAGGGTCTAATTTGAACCCTATTTTTCAAAATATAATAACTTGATAAATATATGTCGAAATTCAATGATCTTTAGCTTGTTAGATTCCCCTATATAAGAGGAATCTAACAAGCTAAAGATCATTAAATTTGGATGTGTATTTGTCAAGAGTTATTACATTTTAAAAAATAGGATTTGAATTGGACTTTGAATTGAATTAGCTTTTGATTTGATTCAAATTAAATCAAATTGGACCTTTGATTTAATTTGATTTATTAGGAGTATTACTGGCTACTATATCTTACATCTGTTTGCTCCTTTTACTCTCAGCAAATCTTATAGTTTCTCTACCTCAATTCTAGTCTACTGAACTTACCAGTTCTTTACTTTCTCAAGCCTCAATAAATCAGCCTATCTCTCCAAGAGCCTCTCTAACCTATGTGAGGCCTATCTCACTCATCATCTCTACTAAGTACCCCTGAGTCTATTAGTCTCTCTCCAAAAGTACTAAGTATTAGACTTTAGTCTATACTACTGATCCCCAATAGTAAGACCTCTCTTTCTCTAAGTAATAATCTTGGGCCCACTGTCTGTAATCCAGAAAGTTTATAGTAAAGACTCATCTAGTAGGAAGATATTTAAGCACTAATATCCAGGCCCCTCTCTGCTCTCTCCAAATCTTCTATACTCTAGAAGGCCTCAGTAATCAGACTAGAGGTACTACTTAACCTTCAATAAGTTCTAAATATCACCTCCTTAGCACTTAGCTATTAGGATTCAATTAATTCTTAAGCCAAGCCTATCTATCCTATATATGTATACCTAGCAATCATCCTAACTCTACTTACCTATATCTATCAGAGAGCTAAGTTGTTTAATATTCTTTTAGTCTTCTATATCTTCACTCCTCTCAAATATCTCTCTACTACTATCTGTCCTGTTCACTCTACTATTATATACTATATTGAAGTCTTTACCTAGATAGTCAATACTAGTCTCTACTAGTATATCTGATTCCTATAGTTCAAGTATCTACTCTACTCACACCCCCCAGCTCTGCCTCCTCTAAGTCTCCCACACTACTCTCCCCTCCAATGTTCAATACCCTTAATATCTCTCTTCTTCTTTCAAACAAAAATGCCCACTCTGCTCTATCATACTACTACCTCTCCCTACTTCTGAGTCTAATTCTGTATATTAGAATTCTTATTACATCCTATATTCTGTAATAAAAATAGATCAGTATTCAGTCTCTTTAGCCAGATAAAGATATTTCTCCTCCTTACTACCTCTCTTAAACTATTAACATTTAAGAGAAAATTTTAGTTATACTATTCATAGGTTGAAAGTATAGACTACCCTATAATTCTATACTCACTGAATCATCCATTATGTCTAAGTTTCTCTCAGCCTCAATCTTTGTCTCTGTCTTCTACTAAGCATCTAAAGCCACCAATATCTCTAGATAGTCCTCTCTATCCTACTCTTCTATAGATATCTGATACTCTTTATATACTACCTGCTATTTTGCCAGTCTCTTAGGCCCTACAGATATGTATGCAGTATATATATTTACAATCTCTAGCAGAGCAGCCTTCTTACTTTCATCTATCTCATACTTCTCTATCTTCAGCAGAGCTATCATCAACTTATCCCTCAACTTATATACCACTCTCTTGTCTCTCAAAATATTTTTTCAGTATACTTCACTAATTACCCAGAAGTTAATCTCTCTCAACTCATCTGCTGTCACATTGGTCAGAGTCTTCTAGAGTTACTGTTCATCACCTATCTCTTTCTCACCTAGATCTATCTACTGAACTCTCAACTTCTGGCTCTCTATAGTACCTATATCTACTAACTTATCTCAGTCCTTCTCAGATACATCCTACAGCTCATCTCTCTACCCTATAGATATATAGAACACTATATTGAACTGAGACCTCCTCTACTATCAGCTTGTTCTCTATAACTGCACTTAGTGCTCCTAATGAGTCAATTTAATCCGGATTGGATTCGGATTGATTCGGATTGAATCCCATCCGAATCAACTCGGATGGGATTCAAATCAACCATTGTTTTGATTTCCAAATTAGATAATTAAATGTTTACATCAATAACTCAATTAATAATCATCCAAATTTGATGATCTTGGTGTCATTTGAAAGCCCTTAATAAGGCCTATCTAATGATATCAAGAACATTGAAATCAGATCATGCATTGCTGAGTTATGAAGGAAACCGTCTGAATCGCCGATTTTGGAAATTCTTCGATTTGCCGATTTTGGAAATTTCGTCAAATAGAATGTTTTCCTTAATATCTCGGCAACGCGTAATCTGATTTTAATGTTCTTGATATCATTAGAAAGGCCTTATTAAGGGCTTTCAAATGACACTAAGATCATCAAATTTGGATGATTATTAATCGAGTTATTGATGTAAACATTTAATTGTCCAATTTGGAAATCAAAACAATGGTTGATTCGAATCCATCCGGATGGGATTCGAATCCAATCCGAGTTGATCCGGATGGGATTCGAATCCATCCGAATCCCATCCGGATTGACTCGTTCGGAGCACTAACTGCACTTCTCCCCCCCCCCAGAGCTATTCCTATCTCTTGGTCTTCTCCACTCAGCTCTTTTATCTCCTTAGCTCTTATATACTGGCCCTCAACCTAGTCTTCATATCAGCCAATACTATTTTTGAGTCCTCTTTCAGATCTGCCAACAGGTTCTTCTGCCTCTGCTTCTCCTTAGTTCTCTTTCATATAGCTCAATCTAAGCACACTTTTTTGTCATTAATAATCTTCACTACTATTAAAGTTACATACTTCTTTTAGGTCAATCTACACCTTTTCACTACTTCTGCTAGATCCTTCAGAGCCTTCAGTAAGTCCTTCTCCTCCTTAGATATCCTCTTTACTCTTGATACCTTGAACTGAACAGGGCCTCACTTCAGTACTACTAGTCAGTCTCTCTCTTTTCCTAATACTTCTTTCCAGTAAGTTGCATTCTAATATCCATATTTTCTATATGAAACTCTATATCCTTCCAAACTCTGAAGTCAATATCTACTATATCCTTATATTTCTTGATTGTATCTATAATCAGTTTTCTTATCTTATCCTTCTTTATTGTCAATATATTAGTTATCACTAGCTGAACTATCCTGGGGTCCCACCTTATATATCTTATTATAGAGATCACTACTTCTCTAATCACTATTCTCTTCTTCAGTATCTCTAACATCATCTCTTTCTCTTCAAAGCTCACCTCAACTTCCTCTAGATCTTTCAGAATCACTGAGGCCACTCTTTTCATCTAGTTGATCAGTAGTTCCAAAACCAACTTTGCTATAATTACCAAGCCCTAGAAGTATAATATAACTGTAAATTCAGATACTAATTTCTTAAGTAATAGTACTGTTATTAGGCCTGTCATATTATTGGCCAGATTTCTAGGCCTCATACTACTCCCCCTCCCTCACTATTAGCTTTCATATCTGGATTTTTTTTTCAAATTAGCAGTCACTCTTCCTTAGCTACTATATTACTAGTCTTGTCCCCCTGGTTACCTAAAGCTACTCTACCAGGCCTATTAGCTGGTGCCTTCTCCTTCTCTCTCTGCAGCCATCTATCTAATTCAGTTGATATATTCTCTGCCTTGACCTTATTAGTAAAGCTCAGTCTTTTTATCTTTTATTTAGCTCTACTAGTTCCTCCTCTCCTTCTGCTCTTCTCTCACTCTTACAAAGACCCAAGGAGTACTATATCTCTACCCCACATATTGTCAATTAAATATACTAAGATCTTTCTATCTAGTATACTTCTTGGAACTCTGAATTGATAATATATTCTTAATACTTTTCTTCAAAAAAACTATATAAAACATATTGAATAATATTTGTATAATATGAAATATACTAGAGAAAGGTATTTATAACTTAGTATTTATTGGCTAGTAATTTAAAATAAATTTCTCACTTTTAAGCTAAATAATAAATATCTAAAAAAATAACTTATTTTTAGTTATCTAAAGTTCAATATTAATACTTAAGAGTGAATTTGTAGTATATCTTAATATGATACTTGAATAACATTGGCTTCTTCTACTTGACTATAGTCTTTAGGTCTCTTTGTTTCAGTATCTAATATATAGTCTTAGTACTAATACATAGTTTTTCTTCTTCTTCTATAGTTTTGATAATTTCTATAGTAGTTTTTATCTTTTTAGTAGTTATTTAGTAAATGATCCATACCTTATCTCTAATAGAAAAGGTCTGCAGACAACTGACTTTTAGTAGTATAGTAATATTACTATAGTACTCATTTCTTATATAATATACTATTATTATTTCAATATCTATATTCTTAACAATCTTATATATAAATATACCAGAATATAGTTTATAGATTATGTAATTGCAAATATTTTTAGAGAGCTTTCATATAGTTTGAAATATATCAGAGATAGATAAAGAATAGGGAATAAACTTTAATAAAAAAATTAAAAAATTATAATACTAAGAGTATATAAAATAATGATAAGAGACTCCAGATATCATTGGGGCTATAAGTGTACTAATGATCAATTTATATAACTTTAAAAGATAATAACTATATATATAATTATTCAAATAAGGTAAAATTAATATTTTTATTTAAGTTATAATAAATTGAAGAAGTAAAATAATATAACATTGATATACTTATATCTGTCACTGTAATATCTTAGTTTATTAAACCTTAGTAATATATTTAATTACTTTATTAAAAATTAAAAAATCTTAAGTTATTCAGTATTACAATCTTATTAAGCAAATATAATCTCTGGAGATATTATTTCTACAGAATTTACAATAATCTTAGTCTTATTTATTACAAATCTAATAACAGATCAATAAATACAAAGTCTGATATAATAAGTAGTAGTTCTAGCAGACTTATTAGATCAAGTATTAGATCAAAATTACTCTGCAAATTCTAACTTGTATAAAAATGATAAAATTAAAATTTTCATCAATATAATAAATACAGACTATAGAACTAATTAATAGAATAATTAGAGAGTAGGTAAGATTTTAAAAGTGGCCGCCATCATTTGCTTTGCATTGCACATAATCATGATCCAGCTTATACGTTTTCACCTGCATGAAACCTTTCAAACGTTGACATCCGTCACACCCACGGTTCGCTGCCTTTCTGGCCGGGTCGTGTGGGAAAACCCGGCGATGGGGATTGGGAGGATCTGGAACTTTGGCGACGGCATGTAGCATGTTGGACAAACACACGCACACCAGAAAAAGAAAAAGAAAAAACGCCCTCACCTCGTGCATTGATCGGGTTTCCCTTGCAGCTTCCAAAAGGATCCGACCCGAACGTGACTCAAGCGGGCCCGCAAAGCTTCCGTTACGTCCGGCATCCGAAAAGGTTGGACCTCGACGTCTATCTCTCAAACTGCCGCGTGAGCCAAGGAGGGAAAGAGGAATTTTGCCACGACTTTTGAGTTTGTGGCACCCATGCTCGGACGCTGCACTGCGAGTTGGTGGGGAAGTGCCTCTAAGCTCGTTTGTTGCTTTTTTTTTTTTCTTTTTTCTTTTTTTCTTGTGCTCTTGTATTTCCGAGCCACCCGAAGCCTTCGAATATGCCACAAGGGGTGTACAAACCCGTCGGGGAGCATCGACGGATCCACGGATGTGATCTTTAGCTCGCGCGTTTTCTCATAGGTCAGTGTTTTTGTCGGAGTCTGAGTGTATATTGCAAACGACCTCATGCTAGCTGCCGCAGTTGTCGGTTTGAATGGTCAAAGATATGCTTAAACATATTAATACCTTTAAAAAAAAAGGAAAAAAAGGAAAGCAGCGATAGTCCCATTGCCAATCTAAACGTTTGGCGGGCAATAACCGTTCTAACGGCGGAAGGGACTGGGCCGTCGTCGCCACGAGACGGTCGGAAATTATCGCCTTAATAATATCGCTAGCCCAGAAACAAGTGCCCAAGTTGCTTTGAGTCACTTAGTCGTGTTCCTTTTATCGAAAGAAGGGCATGTTAAATAATTGAAATAATATAACGCGAGACTCAATGAAAATATATCGTTCCCTTCCACCCCTTCTCTTACCACAACACAATCAATCGAGCACGACCACACCAAGAAGATGCACTCCGGGGTCCGTCGGTCCTGACGACAGCCATTGGGGGCAGGTGTGTTTCATAAACACTGCCACGCTGCCTATTGCCCTGCCAAGAACATTACCTGACGTTATCCTCTTCTCCACCACAGAAAAACACTGACAGTTCAAGCACCTCCACGACCGATATGGGGGCTTGCAGGGTAGGTGCTATACAAGTGATCAAGAGGACCAGTGGTCCTCGGTTGCCATGACTCGCCCTGTAACGATAATCATGGATTTATTTTTACGATAAATTATTCATCCCCACGATCGCTCACGACACCATTGATAGTGATCCTAATGAGATGCCTACGGCCTCCCCTCCTCCCACCATATAGGTAAAACACCCGAAACTTTGGCCTTGTCGCGAAGACTGCTGGTGCTATTTATAAACACCCGCCCTATCAGGACGTCCTTTTGACCTTTGAACAACCGTCAACAAATCCAACTTCGGCCACCATCGCAATGCGTCTTCTGCTGCTCGTCCTAGTTCTTTGCTTGGTCTTGCCTATCCTCGTCACCGCACAAAGTTCAGAAAGCATTGCCTCTCCCACCATCGACAGCACGGCAGATATAGCCTCTACTTCCCTCTCTTACTCCAGCTCAATCTCACTGTCACCCTCCGGCTCCCAGACATTCAACTCAACCCAACCTCTCATTCCCACCTTTAGTGCCATCCCTCAACCGACATCAGTGCCCTCTCTCTCGAAATGTTGTTCAGTTTATCTCAACTTCGTCGGCCTCTGCCTCCAAGCCGTCTCCAGCATGCTCACCTCCAACGCAACGCTAACGCTTTCCAAGGCCGTAGGGCCCATGTACGCCTGCGCCTGCGCCCAGGATCTCTTCGTCGACGCCTTCGTATTCTGCTACACGTGCTTAGCGGGTTCGGATTCGGGCCTCACCACCGCCGCAGTCCAGAACGCTTGCAATGCCATCGAGAATGAGCAGGTCACACAGGGGTACGGCTTGGCACTTGGGGGTGAGCAGGTCGCCAACCTAACGTCCGCGTTGCCCGCGTTGTCGAGTCCCACCGGGTCACTTGCCGTTCTTAGTTGGCCGGGGTATTCGGCGGCGAAAAGGAGCGATAAGGTGCGGTGGGAGAATGTTGTGGTGGCCATGACTGTTGGGTTGGTAGGAGTGTATACTGGCGGGTGGTATTAAAAATATGCGGACAATGATTAAATCGTTGGTTGGTTTGCCGTGGATATCCCTCAGTGCCAGAGCGAAGGGGTAGTGTCATGTAAATAGAATATTGTGATTCTCATTCAATTTAGATATTGTCATCGACTTTGTACCCAACTACTTGAAACATTCAATATGGCCTTATCGGAGCCTCGTCGCGCAAAAATAACATTCTACGAGTGCATTTTGGTGAAACGATTCCCAGAATGATACGCTGAGTGGATAGTGCCCTTGTTCTACTCATTTGATACAAAGGAAATTATAAGATTGTTCGGCGATGGTGCGCGATGGGTTAGCCCTCAATCCTACCCTTCTCTCAACATTCCCTAGCCGAGGCATTAAATTTAGATTAATTACCCATGCGTTCAACAAAGTTTTTGGAACCAACTCAGCCAAGCCACCGTTGTTCCTCTCAATGCCAACCACCATTCGGTTACGACATTCCATTTCCTTGCACAGAAATGCCCTTATTACCTTACCCAATGTTCGCTCGGTTACCAGTGGAATTCCATTGCCTCGAAAATCTCGCCTCGCCAGAACCACCAGCGTAGCCCCCATGATCGACGTGACCAACCCAGTAAGCACCGGCTTTCCTCACCATCGAAACTGCAAATATCAATATCATTGCTAAATAAAACTTCAATAACTCCCTCGCAGCATTTCCTCCACCTCCTTCGTCTCATCTCCTCAAGCCATACCCTCTACAGCGAGATGGTCCACGCCAATGCCATCATAAAAAACGCTCCCTCCCCATCCTCCCCCGCTAGCCTATACCGCTTTATTGGCGACCCGCACCCCGACACTGTCGTGCAGCTCGGCGGCAGCGACCCAGAACAGATGGCACGCGCCGCCAAGATTGTCGAACAGGTCGGATTCGGTGAGGTGAACGTTAACGTCGGTTGTCCGAGTGATCGGGTGCAAGTACGTGGATCTGCACATTTGTTGCCGTATCAGTATATACTAGCTAGCATGGAGAGGTGAATCTCTCACACAGGACCGCTGCCTTTCGCGCACAGCACGGCTGCTTTGGCGTCGTTCTTATGAAGACCCCCGACCGCGTCGCCTCGATTCTGGATGCCATGCACGCGCACGGAGTCCACATACCTGTCACCGTAAAGTGCCGTATCGGCGTCGACGATCTCGACTCGTACGAGTACCTTTGCCACTTTGTAAGGCATCTCATCCCTGTACTCCCCATTAAATTCCGAATCCGAAAACCTTCGTCCACCAAACATTTTTCTTCTATTCCCACCCAGCTCTCTACCCTCCTCCGTTCCTCCCTTCCGCCAACGCACGTGATTGTTCACGCCCGCAAGGCCTGGCTCCACGGGCTCTCGCCGAAGCAGAATAGAACAGTCCCGCCACTGGATTATGAACGTGTGTGGAGGCTGGCGAAGGAGTTTCACGGACTGGTCGTGACGGCGAACGGGGGGTTTGATACAGTGGAGAAGGTCCGCAGCGGATTGGAGAGGTGCGATGGGATTATGATTGGGAGGAAAGGTAGGTTGTTGCGATGGTGGTCGTTTGAAGAAAAAGGGATGGGAATGGGAAGATAGAATACAAGATATAGAACCTTCCGCATAGAAGTACGACATATAATTTACGAGTTGGAGTCATTCGTTAACATTGTATTTATCCACACATCGTTTTTTCTTTCTTTCTGATCTCAGTCATGGATGAGCCCATGTTTCTTCAAACTCTCGACCGAGGTAAGAATAAGCCGTATACTTCCACATATATTTTGAATCTCTTGCACACTTACCTCCCGCACATGATACCGTTCACCAACCAATCAATCCATAACTCCCTCCCTCTCCTACTCACCTCCACACCTCGCACAGAACTCCACAACATCCCGCCCACTGCCCTCCGCCCAATATCAGAGATCATAGACCGCTACGTAGGTCTGTGCATCACCATCTCCACCCATGCGTTCTCCACACACAATCCCGCTTGTCATCGCCTTCTCTGATTACCATCCCCTGTTTCTTCAACCCCAATAGACAACGCCACGATTTACTATGCCCCCTCCCAACGTCACACCCCATCCCTCTCCTTGCTACTTAAGCCGCTCTCGATGCTGCGCACCGGCGGCGCGGGACGTCGGTTTCGGCGGTGCCTGGGCGAAGCGATGGTGGAGGGGAAGAGGAATGAGTGGGCCCTCAGGAAGGTTGTGGAGGTAGCGCTGGAGAAGGCTGAGGAAATGGGGGCGATGGATATGGCGGAAGGCGTGGAGACAGAGGAGGATGTGGCTGAGGAGGTGAAGGAGGCGGTAGTGGCGTGAGGAAAAAAGATGGAGGATTGCATTTTTTTTTTTT
>RBNI01006455.1:0-11310 GCA_003990745.1 Jimgerdemannia flammicorona | reverse complement strand
CTCACTGAACTCAGGTCCTTCCTTGGTCTGGCTGGATACTACTGTTGATTTGTCAAGAACTTCTCTGGCATTGCAGAATCTTTGACAAATCTCCTGCAAAAGGAACCCAACTCTGACCTCTATGTCCCCTACATCTGAGATGCTTTCTGTCAACAAGCTTTTCAAGAACTCAAGAACCACCTGACCCATGTACCTGTCCTTAGAAATATAGACCCAAACTTGAAGTTCACGGTTACTACAGATGCATCTAATTTTGCCATTAGTGCAGTCATTTCTCAAGATGATGGTTAAGGACACCAACCTATTACCTTTGAATCACGAAAATTGTCCCCAGTAGAACAAAAGCTAGCTACTCATGAAAAGGAACTCCTGGCAATTATGCATGCCCTCAAGACCTGGCAACACTATCTAGAAAGAGTTAAGTTCAATGTGATCACTGATCACAGGTCCCTTCAGTACATCAACACTCAACCAACCCTTTCTCACCAATAAGCCAAGTGAAGCTAATTACTTCAGACCTTTACCCCAAATATCATCTACAAGCCTGGCAAAACTCTAGTTGTACCAGATGCACTATCAAGAAGACCTGACCTTGTCACAATCTTACAAGTCACTGTGGCATCTGAATTCCTCAATCAGATCAAGAAGGCTTATGAACAAGACTCTCTGGTTCTACAAAGGAACACCAAGGAATTCAAGGAAAAGTACACCATCAAGGACAACCTTGTGTACTATCAAGACAAAGTATATATTCCTGTCAACTCTGAACTATAGTATAAGATCCTTCATGAACATCATGACTCCCCACTAGCTGGTCACCTTGAAACTGAGAAGACCATCAAGAATATCCAATAAGACTACTACTGGCCAAACATGTTCAAGAAAATCAAGGAGTATGTCCAAAGCTGCAATCTTTGCCAAAGAAACAAGTCAAGCAACCAAGCACCTGCCAGTCTTCTACAACCCTTGTCAATTCCAACCAAGAAGTTTGAACAAGTCACAATGGACTTCATTGTGCAACTCCCATGAACCAAAACAGGCTATGATGCTATTGTTGTATTTGTGGACTGTCTCACCAAGATTACAATCACTGAGCCAACCACAACCAATGTCACTGCCCCAGAAATTGCAAGAATCTTCTTCAAGACTGTCTTCTGCCATTATGGACTTCTCTGAGTAATTATCAGTGACTGCAACCCCAAGTTCACAAGTCACTTCTGGCAAGCACTCTTCAAGACCCTTGGAACCCAAATTGCTATGTCTACTGCCTTCCATCCTCAAACTGATGAACAGACTGAGCGAATGAACAGAACACTTGAACAAATGCTCAGAAACTATGTGTCTTATGAGCAAGATGATTGGGACCACTATCTGACCTATACCGAGTTTGCCTACAACAATGCCAACCAATCATCAACTGGCCTTTTCCCATTCCAGCTACTTCACAGTCAAAACCCTGAGACCCCTGCGAGTCTAGTCCAATTCCAGCAATCCAGTCACACTCAAGTCCCCACAGCCCAGAACCTTATTGACAAAATGGATTCCCTTCTCAAGATCACAACTACAAACCTGCAAAAGGCTCAGCAACATTAAGCTAAGTATGCAGACAAGAAGTGGTGAGATGTTATATATAATATTGGTGATATAGTTCTACTCAAAGCTGACAACATCAAGGTTCAATCTCAAGTCAACTGCCAGTCAGCCAAATTCCAGCCCAAGTATCTTGGACTCTTCGAAATCACCGAGCAAGTCTCTACCTAGTCTTACTATCTCAGCTTGCCAACAACCATGCATATACACCCAGTATTCCATATTTCACAACTCAAGGCCTGGAACCAGTCACCCTTATACTCTGGCTGAATTCCAACACTATCAGCACCAGTCATAGTTGAAGGCTACATTGAGTATAAAGTCAAGAAAATTTTAGACAAGTGAGTTCAATACCATCATACAGAATACTTAGTCAAGTGGATGGGTTACCCTGAATATGACGCCACTTGGGAACCTGCTGCCAATCTCAAGAACTCTCAAGACCTCATCCAAGAGTTTGAGCAAAAAGGAACTCATTGACTGCCCATAAGGTTCTCTCCTTAGATAGTAGATGACCTACTGTGCTGATCAGGCACATTATGCATCGGGGCTCTCTAAGGGATACAGCATCAGAAACAAGAGATATAAGAGAACTCTATAAATTCTACAACCAATGAGGTTCGAACCAGTTCTCATCTGATCAAGATGATACTTTGGCCCTCACCTTATACAAGGATAGCCAATCCTTGCCAATGAGTTGATATATTTAATTTGAAGTTTCTTTTAGTCTTATTGTTTATTATGTGTAACTTTGAGAATTCAACAAGGACGTTGATTCTTAAGGAGGGGGAGATGTAACATTTTAGCATAGTTTATTTCTTTTCTCTGTCTTTCTTGAATATTCTATAACCTTCCAGCACTTTCTGCATACTTAGAAATCCCCTTCTTGGCACTGAGCATTAACTAGTACTTATTTAGTTAGTCACTGAATGTCCTGGAAACTTGTAGAACTTTATTTGTCATTATTTATCATCTTTGCCGAGAACTTTCCTCTTGGCATTTTCCTTTGATTTCTCAGATCCTTCCAGATCCTTCTTTCAGATCTTGTATAAATATCTCCTTGTTCTCATGAATAAAGCTTCAGAATATTTTCTCTCAGAAATCCTTCAAAAACACTTAAACTCTTAGTATCTCTTCGAGCTACTTAGGACTACCAGAATTAGTCACTTCCTCATTTAGAAACTAGAACCATTACAATCTCTAATATATATAGTATAAATACTTAAGACACATCAGCAAGATAAGCTTAGAATAGATAATAAGGAGTAGTTTAGTGAGAGAATTAACAGACTATATATCTCTGAATTTCTTTTATAATAGATATATAACAAAATAAAATTTCTCAGTAACCTTTTCAGAAATATATGAAGTGAGTGGTCAGTATTCTCAATATAATATATACAGATATCTGCAGCTCTATATAAATGATAACATACTCTGAAAAGAAGTATTTTATTACTTTTTTTTTTTTTTTATTTTTTTTTTTTTTTTTTTTAATAAACTCAAAGTTCTATAGATTTTTATTAGAAGAGAACCTAGACTATATAGGCCAAAACCCTCCCCCACCACCCATCAAGCACTGCCCCCTTATTAAATCTAGGCTAGCTATTGTTCAGCAGCTTAACTATACCAGGTGCAGTAGGGCCTATGTTGGTCCATACCTCATTCTATACACCATGTTCTCTCTACTACCAGGGGGAACTCAGCCATATGCTAATGACTAAAAGTGCATATCCAAAACTCCTAAGACTACATCCAAGCTGAATAGAATAGCCTCTGCTATTCCAAAGAGAATGATAGATAAAGAAAAAACTCTCATCAAAGTATATTATGTATAATAGATAGAGTCTGGTTCTCTCAGATAAGGTAAGTAGAGAATTTACATATAAGGTGAGTGGAGACCTCCAATACTCTACTACTCAAGCCTGTGAGTCTTGATTATATTATTATATCAGCTTCTGATTCTAGTTGAGTATAGCTAAGATGTCTGAAATGGGTAGTCTTGAGCCCCTCAACTCTCTCCAATGACTGGGGCCCAACCTACCAAATTGCCAAAAGAAGATATGAGTGACATCTATTATCTAACCACTCCATATCAATCAAAAGGCCCTACTGAAGCAGTACTTGCTCCAGTCCTGACAACTACCCCCAGTCTAGTACCCTACTGGTCTACTATTATTATCCTTTCTCTTATCTATAATGACTATCTCTCCTCCCATCTCAATAATACCTGAAAAACAGTTACCTACACCAGAACTATACTCACTGAGAAGCTCACTAAAGCCAGAGGGCCCCACCACAGGCACTAAGAACCTACAGGTAACCTATACTGAGCACTTAATGTCCAAGGTCAGCTGACTCTCTATATAACTCATGATATATCAAGATGATACCTTATTAGTAATAGTAAAAGGAAGAAGACACTATATCAAAACAGTATATCTCAGATATAGCCAAAGATACTAGAAATTGTGAAAAAGTAGAGAAGATACCAATCTGATACTAATAAAGGGGCAAATCATCACTATTGTCCTCCTCTCACTATATCCTTATAGGTACAGTAAACCAATCTAAGATAGAGAGAGGTAATAATAGAGGAAAGGAGACTTGGAAGGTTACCTACTAAATCTTGTGACAAGTAAGATAGTAGAGAAAGATATATTTATTACTTTCATTGATAATTATACTTACAAAACCTATATATACTTCTTTATAGTAAAGAATGAGATATTTAAAAAAATTCAATATAAGATATGGACTCTATACTCAGATAATAGCAAGAAATATATCAATAAAATCTTTAGATACTTCTTAAAAAAGTATAGTATCTAACACTTTATAATAGCTCTTTATATATCTGAATAGAATAGTGTGGCAGAATACTTTAATTAAATAGTAGTAGAGATGGCTCAAATGATGATGAATATAGCTAGCTTACTATAACTAATATGGTGAATATAGTAGTATATATTCAAAATAATTATATTTCTTAAGCTCTAAGTAAGAATTCTGGCAGATCTGGTAGATCTAGCAATTATTAATCCAGGAATAATCAATAATTCAGAAATAATCAATAATCTAGAAATAATAGTAATCTTACTCTTAAGAAATTATAGAATAGATCTAAGTCTAATATCTTATATCTTGTCACATAGTAGTTGCTGAGTCTTTCAAATATACCAGATTCTCTTCAAGGTGTATCTCTTAGACTAACTCAAGTTTGTTATAAGTAAGTTCTTATTGGAGTATCTTCCCAAGGTCTTATAGTCCTCAAACTTCTTATCTTGAAACTGTCTTGTTATCTCTTAGATTGCTTGCAAGGAAGTATATATAAGTGAAACCAGAACTGACTTTATTTCAGAGGAAATAAGAGGTGTATTTATACAAAATATAATTCAATGGTTGCTAAGATATAAAGCTAAACATAAATTCCAATAACTAAAATAAAATACCAGAACAGGAAAAACTGCTAAGTTCTAAGGTCAGCACTGATAGTTGTACAGGTTCAGGATACTGATATAATTCAATATCACATCAAAATACTGGTACTAGCATTATTCAGTATTATATTAAATACTGGTGCTAGTATTATTCAGTATTACATCAAACATCAGTGCTGGCATTATTCAGTATTATATCAAATACTGGTGCTGGCATTATTCAGTATAACTAAGGAACTTAGAGCAGAATGTTCAGGACCATGAGGGCTTCATCATCAGAGGTCAGGATGTCTTTGAAGGAGATGAGGTCTGTGAATTTGTCATATAGGTTGTACGTTTCACATACTTCATATGCTTTATTGCACATTTCACATATATCATGTGGGATGATGTCATCACTGATGATGTCATCATGTTCAGTGGTGGAGAAATCAGGAACAAGGAGATCTGGAGCTCTCCAGTCTATGAGGTTCTCTTTCACAAAATAGAAAACAAATGTGGGGTCTTGGGGAGGTCTAACCTGAATACTTAGGCCTTGGAATACTGAGATCAATCCTTGCAGGAATTGGTCTGGGTTGTCCTAGAGGATAGGATGCCAGAAGTCTTCTACTTCATCACTATTGAGAGTGATAGTGGACTGGGCTTCTGTAGCCACCCTGGCTTCTAGTGCATTAATATGGCAGGATGACAGATTCTGAAATCTGAGACTCTAATATACTCCAAGTTAGAGATTAACCATAGTGCATGCTTGAAGATCTGATGGATCTTCTTAGCTGTCCTTGTTTCACATATATCCATGAGAGTAGCATCTTGTAGCTCTTGAGTGCTGGCCTGTGGGAACTCCTGGTAGAGGAGGTTTCCTATTTCATATTCTTGCCACATTTGGAGGTATTTGGTAGCAATGGTGATCCTGGTTTCCATTTCATAGTGGTAGAGGATATAGTGATAAGGATCACCAGTACCTAGATTGATACTAGGAGTCCTTCTTGAGCAGGTCCTCATAGCTCTTCTGATGTCTTAGAACATTCTTTCTTCAACTAAGGTGCCTTGGTAGTTCCTTGACCTTGAGGTTTGATAGACAGCAGATATTTTGTTTATAGTGAGTCTTTGAGCTATTTTGGGATTGATGGGTCTTATTGGTTGCTGTTACTGTAGTTCCTTGATCTTTCTTTTATATTTCTCAAGATACTTATACTATGGTCACAATGACTTACAGTTGGTCATTGTTGCTTATCTTGTATACTGTATGATCTTCTTGTGCTCTGATCTGATGGCTTATAAGGAAGACTGTCTTCTATACTGATGCCATCATTCTGAAGTCACCATTACAATCTATAGATATTTGAAAATAAATCTTACATTCTAGATAAAGATAGTAATAAAGGTAAATTCAAGCCTAAAGTAGATAAGTATATACTTCTTATATATGATAGAGTAGCATATAGATTGTAGAACCTATAGAAATATTATATAGTTATCTCTTATAATATTTAATTCAAGGAGACAAAGTAGAAAATTCATATAAAAATTTCTATCTCAATTAATCTGATAGTATAGCTAGTAATATCTATACTAATGACAAAGATATCTCTGATATCTATATTAGTATTAGTATAATATATATATATATATATTGTCACATAGTGGTCACTGAGTCCTTCAAATATACCAGATTTTCTTCAAGATATATCTCTTAGACTAACTCAAGTTTGTTATAAGCAAGTTCTTATTAGAGTGCCTTCCCAAGGTCTTATAGTCCTCAAACTTCTTATCTTGAAACTGTCTTGTTATCTCTTAGATTGCTTGCAAGAAAGTGTGTATAAGTGAAATCAGAACTGACTTTATTTCAGAAGAAATAAGAGGGGTATTTATACAAAATATAATTCAATGGTTGCTAAGATATAAAGCTAAATATAAATTCCAATAACTAAAATAAAATGCCAGAACAGGAAAAACTGCTAAGTTCCAGAGTTAGTACTGATGGTTGTACAGGTTCAGGATGCTGGTATAATTTGGTATCACATCAGAATACTAGTGCTGGCATTATTCAGTATTATATCAAATACTGGTACTAGTATTATTCAGTATTACATCAAATGCCAGTGCTGGCATTATTCAGTATAACTAAGAGACTTAGAGCAGAATTTTCAGGACTATGGGAGCTTCATCATCAGAGGTCAGAATGTCTTTGAAGGAGATGAAGTCTATGAATTCATCATCGTTATTATTGTCATCATGTAGGTTATATATCTTGTGTATGTCACATATTTTGCATGCTTCAATATTGTGCAGGATGATGTCATTGCTGATGACATCATCACATTCAGTGGTGGGAAGAAGGTCTGGAGCTCTCCAGTCTATGAGGTTCTCTTCTACAAAATAGGAAACAAATGTAAGGTCTTAGAGAGGTCTAACCTGGATGCTTGGGCCTTGGAATAGTGAGATCAATCCTTGCAGGAATTGGTCTGGGTTGTCCTGAAGAATAGGATGCTAGAAGTCTTCTACTTCATCACTATTGAGGGTGATAGTAGACTGGGCTTCTGTAGCCACCCTGGCTTCTAGTGCATTGATATGGTGAGATGACAGGTCTCTGAAATCTGAGACTCTAATATACTCCAAGTTGGGGATTGATCATGGTGCATGTCTGAAGATCTGATAGATCTTTTTAGCTGTCCTTATTTTATTTTTATCTATGGAAGTGGCATCTTATAGCTCTTGAGTGCTAGCCTGTAGGAACTTCCAGCAGAGAAGGTTTCTTATTTCATACTCCTGCCACATTTGGAGGTATTTGGTAGCAATAGTGATCCTTGTTTCCATTTTATAGCAGTAGAAGATATAATGATAAGGGTCACCAGTACCCAGGTTGATACTTGGAGTCCTTTTTGAGCAGGTCCTCATAGCTCTTCTGATGTCTTGGAACATTTTTTCTTCAACTGAGGTACCTTGGTAGTTCCTTGACCTTGAGGTTTGGCAGGCAGCAGGCATTTTGTAGTAAGTCTTTGTACTATTTTGGGATTGGTGAGTCTTATTGGTTGCTGCTACTGTAGTTCCTTGATCCTTCTTTTATATTCCTCAGGATACTTATACTGTAGTCACAATGACTCACAGTTGGTCACCATTGCTCATCTCATATGTCATATAATCTTCTTGTGCTCTGATCTGATGACTTATAAGGAAAGACTGTCTCTTATGCTGTGTCATCATTTTGGGGTTACTATTATAATATCAATAAGACTATTAGAGCCAAGAATTATAAAAATTATAGATAAGAATAACAATGAGGATATCTCTCCAAAAGATAAGAAAAAGTATAAATCTAGACTATAAAATAAAGTTGAAGTAGATTTAAGAGGTTATTGGGACCAGTCTAAGATATCTTATTAGATATTATATAAACTATATCTATGAGTATATATATATAGCAATAACTAATAAGCTAGTAAACTATAATAAAGCCATATACTTAGATGATAAAAAGGAGTAGAAAAGACTGTAAATAAGAAATATGATTCACTTATCAAGAATGATATATAAGAGTTAGTCTCTCTTTTAATGAATTGATAAGCAATAGAATCTTATTGGATATAAAGTCAAATATAATAGTAATGATAATATAGAGTGATATAAGGCTCAATTTATAGTAAAAATATATTTATAAGGATATAGCATAGACTATAACAAGACCTCCTTCTTAGTATTCAAACTTACTTCGCTCAGAGTACTTCTTATAATCAGAGTTAAATATAATTACAAAATCCATCAAATAGATATTAAGATAGACTTCTTGAATAGTAATATAGATATAGAGCTATATATTTATTTATTATAGAGATATAAACTACATGATGATAAGCAAAAGAAGCTCATATATAAATTATATAAAGATCTTTATAACATCAAACAAGCAGCAAGACTGTAGAACTAAAAAATTAACAAATACCTCTTAGGTAATAAATTTAAGTATTGTGAGGCCAATATATATATATATACTTGATATATATTCTTAGAAATAGTATACCTAGGAATTTAGATAGATAATATCATTCTGATCAAGATAATAAATAAGATTAATAATATAAAGATAATACTATATCAGAAATTCAAAATGATAAATATGGGTAATATATCCTATCTTCTTAGAATATTGATTATATATAATAGGTATAAGTATGATATCTCCTGTTATCTTATAGATAGCTCTAATTTTTATATATAGTGAGGTTTTCAAGTTATCTAATAAATTAGTTTAATTGAGAGCTAAGGTCTTATATTTTATTTTTATTCTTCTATTCTCTTATAGATTCCTTCTTTTTTAGATTTTTTTAGAGAATTTCTTAGAGAATCTTAATCAAGAAATCTTTCTTATCTTCTTTCTTATTATTATTCTAAGTAATTTCTTATTTAATATTAAAGTATCTTTAGACTATATTTACTTATTCATTAGGCTTCTTAATACTAAGAGTGTAGATATGCTAGATGATATTAAGAGAGATTCTATTTATAAATATTATTGAATTAATAGTATCTTAATTAATAGTACTGAATGTGATAGTATATATTCTCTTCTGAATTTTTATAAAGAATGCTTATAAAGATACTTCAAGATTTATCTTCATACCCATAATATATTTTTGGACTTTGTAGTAAGTTTTTATTCCTATATACCTTTTGATAAGCTAATGAGAGATAGTTTTATACTAGTCTATATATTAGTATATATTAGCTATAACTTATTTTAGATCAAAGTTTGAATTATTTAATATTTTAGTAAAGATTCCTTTAGCTGGCTCTCTTAGTTATATCTTGAAGACTACAATTTATCTTTTAGAAGTAAAATTCTTTAGAGTTATAATTTCTTCAAAGTATTTAGAAATTCTCTTAGATCTTTTTCTAGATATTCTGCAAATATAGAGAGTAGTACTATTATCTCATTATCACTATCTTTTAGTTCTTCTTTGATTTCTAAATTTGTTTTACTTATTATAGATATACTGAGTCTAGTTAAGCTACTAAAAGTTAATATATTTGAAGAGTATATACTTGGTCTTTAAGTACTGAAATATCTCTTAGTATTCTTGAAGATACTAGACTTAGAGAATTTGCTAGTTTAGATAAGAGAATTATAGGTAAGACTTTTAAGAAAAATTAAAATTAGATAATATAATATTCAAGTTCTTATACAAGTTCATCAAAATTTCAAACAGAGCTTTCTATATTATCTAATTGATATTGCTAGATTAGATCTCTTAGTAGTAAGTCTACTGGTACTTCTGAAGTATTTATAAGCTAAAATCTTAGTAATTGGGCTAGTATTGGTTGAGGATTTTATATTATACTAGTCTTTAGTTAGGATCTTTCTGATACTGGATAATTGGTAAGTTTTGAGATAATTACTTCTCTTTCTATCTAAATACTATTGATAATTCATTCTTCTATATTAGTAAAGATTAGTACTATATCAAATATATTCAGTTAACTATTGAGTTCTTATAAGCTAAAAGTCATATAAATTTCAAAAAAAAAAAAATCTTCTCAGTTGAGTTCTCAAATATAATATACTAGCTCAATAAAGGTAAATTATAAGATTAAATAGTTATATAGATTGGCTTGAGCTCTTAGTTACTTTGTTAAAAAGTAATAAAATGTTTAGTTATTTTCTAAAAGTATGAGTTCTCTAGTATTAAGTATAGTTTTGTATAATATAATAATTTTAGTAAACTTCTTAAATAATATAGATTTGTATAATATGATGATTTTATAATCTTCTTAGTAAGATAAGTTCTTATATATAGACAATTTAACAGATTTCCTTAAAGTAGCTTAACTTTTAAAAAAAAAAATATAGATTTCTCTCTTAACTTAGCAAAGTTATATCAAATGATTACTATAAGCACACAACCTCCAAGCCACCAGAATCACATATCACTCTCAGATCAAATCTGGAAATCACATGTAAGATTACAAAGCTGAGTCAAATCAAAGTCACAGAATACAAAGCTGAGTCAAACTGAAGTCACAGAATATAAAGCTAAGTCAACTTAAAGTTATAGAATATAAAATTTATACAATCAGAACCTTATCAATCAGGACTAAATATATATATACCTAGTACTCAGATGTATCAAAACAGAGAACTACAATAAACCAAACAAATAACCACAACTCTTGAATATACATATAAACATGTATCCCTTTTTCTACTATCTTACCAGTTTCAAGGTTTGGTAGACAATCTTCTGAGTCCCCTTTCTCCTTTTTTTTTTTTTTTTTTTATAGTCTC
>RBNI01006454.1:0-11310 GCA_003990745.1 Jimgerdemannia flammicorona | reverse complement strand
GGGGGGGGGGTAAAGGCGGGGTAGTGTGGGGTAGATGACGTATGTCAGAAGGTAAGGATGACAAAGTCAAAATCGGCTAACGGAACCAGCGAACCGAGAACTGTCAAAACGTTACGTAAGGCAACAAAGATATTATTTCACAACGATCGTACCTTGATTCTCCGAATTCAGGTTCCCATCAAGGCCCGTGCCCATCGAGTATGTCTTGCCCGAGCCTGTTTGACTGTCGGGTTGTGCGAACGAAATTGGAAATGTCAAAGAAGGTGAAGGGTGTAAGCACGTGTGTGGCGCTCATTACCGATTCATTGTCATACTGGTTTTTTCGTATTACGTGAGGAGGTCAAATGTGCGGTCCGTGGAAATGTCAAAATTTTAACGTACCCATAGGCGAGGATCGTCACGTTAAAGCTGGACAGGGGGGGTTGCAAAGGGGGCAGAAGTGGAGGCAGCGTGAATAAACGTGCGCGGTCCCGAGGTACCATAACACGAGATGGCTCAACGATCGGTGGTACAAGGGGGGTGTAAACTGCCTCGAAAGAGGAACCAGGCCGCCCGAAAAAAGACACAAGGTCCGTCTACAGTCATTGTGCGGGCCAGACGATGGGGAAGTGCTTGGAGTCGCAGGAAACTCAATAACTTACCCTTCTACAAAGCTCTTTAGTAGGGGATCCACGCTCTGCTCGTACAGGTCCCGTTGCGGGGAGTCTGGGGAGAAGACGTAGTCGAAGGTGAATGAGCGGTCCGTGCCGATCAGGATCTGCGGCTCGTCCGGTATGAATGTGATGCACTCAGAGCAGCTGGACATCTGCTCCTTAGACGTGAGCGGCCGCACGCGCAAGGCCACTCTGGTAGAGGGGAGAGGTCCAGTGGGTTAGTTGTTACATGTCTACATCTCGGAGGATGGCGGGATGGCGGAAGGTGGCGGAGATGGCCGTAAGTGTTTGTTGTTGTTGCGTACCTGACAGCTGTTGAGGTCATTGTGGGCTAGTAGGGTAGGGCAGAGGTGGAAAATGTGGAGGAGTATACCTCTGGACAGGGGAGGCCAAAGAAAAAAAAAGAAAAGAAAAAAAAAAGTGGGTGTGTATGAAAGTATATACAATGTGCAAGAAAGAAAGAAGTTTTATCGAGCTCTTCTAGCTATAAGGCAATGGGGCCTGTCAACAAGACATATTGCTTGCTCGCAATGGGGGGGGGCCGTGGCCTTGTCTGTTATAGAAACAGATTGTGTGGGTCCCGACACGACGGACTGTCAAAGTGCTAACACGCCCAATCGACGACATCGCACACCCTGATTGGGTCGTGGGACAAACATCCGCAAATATACGCCCGAGCCATCCTGCATCATCACACCAGCAGTAAACACATTCACGCGTTACAAAAACGTCCCCGTTCAAACTCTATTCTGACGCTAATTTGTTTTGTGACGTACTAGGAAAACAGATTGCCCCATGGGTCAACGGGAACTGCGCAGTTACGCACACTCCGTCAACGTACATGCTTGAAACTGATAACAACTACCGCTTTTCTCCCACTCAGTAATACTTCCATAAACATACTAAATTGTCAGGGTCCAACCCCCTCCCCCCAAGCGGGTCCGCGGGAACTAGCCATATCCTTTAAGGCCCACAGAACGCCCCCAAATCGCAAACAGAGAGTCATTCAAGAGGAGGGAACCAAAGCCCGCCCCGCCCCACAATAGAGGCACAAAGGAAATTATTGACATTGGACACAACGGCGCACGGACACCGATCCTATGCTAACCAACCTACACGATCTCGTCGTCTACCACCGCCTTCATCCCTTGTGATGAAAAGCCTGATGACGCCAGACCTTTGGTGCCGCCCGAAATCTTGCTCATTTCGGTCGGTTCGAGATCGGTACTGGTCTGTGGGGCGTCGTGCAGGAAGGGTTTTGTGTTGAAAGGTTGACACGCGTGGTCATTTGGGGTCAAATGGCGCCGAAATACGAAATTACACGATGTGTCATCTCCATGCTTCCATGTGGCGTTATACGTTGATACTTTAAAATGCTCGCACTGGCCATTTCGCCGTTCTCTAAATGAACCAGCGGCGGCCTTGCCGGGCATCTCCACCAGAATTTTCAATGCAGATGGCGTACAGAGGAGGCGTGATCCGCGGTCACTAAGACATGTGACGCAAAAGGGCTCTTGAGGAACATTGATAACGCGGGGTCAAAAATCACAGAATCACGGACTTCTTCACATCCTCCGTTGTCTTCCGCTGGCTTCATTCCGCAGCGTCTCGCGGGCCTGTCAGAATATTTTGGGCGTGGGAAAGAGATTACGCGATTATTTCTTCTAGGATAAAAAAGAAAGCATCACCCCATACGTGAATTCCCTCTCATTTGAAAGTACGACATAGAGCGAAATTAAAAATAAAATAAAAAAATACAGTTTACGGACATACCTGATGCGGCCGGTACTTGTCCAAGATGTGATGCATGTTGATCAGAATGGAGCATGTGTGCATACATGGGAAAACAAAGGATGGGAGAAGGTTGGATACCACCTATTTTCTGCCCGAAATTTGATACATATGTCAATAGAAAACCCGCGTTGACCATATCAACACGTCCAAAAACTTGCCATGGCTCGGCACCAGTAAACGATCCGGCTCCTTGAATTATTGCATGCGGTGTATGGAATCCCGCATAGAAACACGAGGAAATTCAGGCAAGATAGAGTTCATCACGATTCGAACCCCGAATCTGTATTCGACGGGTCCCAGGGAGTCGTGTTCTTTCCCAATTGTCATGAGGGCCAACGGGCGCGAAGGGCGGGAAAAAAAAAAAAAAGGCTAATGGTCCTGCTGCCGACCTGTTTGGTAGAAATATTATTCCTGCCAGAGCCATTTTAATCGTTCACAAACCCCATATAGAGACCTCGGCGTGACATGCAGTGCACACGCCCAACACCATTCTAGATACATCATGCACACATACCTATCGGCCCATCCGAGAACAATTGGTTTTGCCAATGTCGGTAGTTTGTCATGCGTTCAGAGTTCTTGCCTAAATAGCCAACGCACCGACACCAAGAAGAATCCCCAGCAGCCTCCAACCTGCTTCTCGAGTCGACTCCACCCACACCGAAGAAGAATCACCAGCATTCGGGTGGCTCCATGGTGGCACCCTGATTGCGGCTCTAGTCACGTGCTTGTGTGCTGCCTGCGGCACTGCACGACTGCAATAGGATAAGCCACCTGACACACGAGACACGTAGTCGCACTCCATAACCCCACAATGCCGCTCGAATTCGAAGAACTCCAAGGCGACCTCTTCTCCTCCCCCGATCCAACCGACGCCCTCGCCCACTGCGTTTCCGAGGACCTACATATGGGCAAAGGTACGCCTCATCCAACTCCTTTCTTTCTACCAACCGCCTCACTCACTAATTGTCACCCAACAGGTATTGCCGTCCCCTTCAAAGAGCTTTTCGGCCAAGTGGACCACCTGCGCTCGCAGCGGTGTGGCCCAGGGCAGGTGGCTTACCTGACGGTGCCAGACACAGACCCACCGCGCCGCATCTTCTACATGATTACCAAACACCGCTACTATGATAAGCCCACCCGCGTGGATTTCACCAGCAGCCTGCGCGATCTCCGCAGGCTGTGCGAAGAGCTCGGTGTCACCACCCTCGCCATACCGAGGATCGGGAGCGGGCTTGACCGTCTCCCAAAAGCGTGGGTCGATCGTCAGATTCGTGACGTATTCGAGGGCTGGGATGGGAGGATCAGGATGTACTATTTGGAATAGGCGTGAGAATCTGATTCACGAAAGGATGATTGTTGTTGGAGGTGGTTCCGTTACTGCGCTGTCAATTTCGTTTTTGCGAAACCGTGCGTGAATTGTCTTCTCTGCGTGTGTTGCCTCACGTGTTATACTCTATCTCGATTACAGTTTACATCCGGTTCTAATTTTTCACCTAATCTCAGCGCGTCTATGACAATTTGATAGGTGTTAGAGTGTTCTTTTCCTAATTGCTCGCGTTTCAAAAAATAAAATAAAATAAACCCGTTTACTCAATCGAAAATGAAAGTTGAATCATCACGCCAATCCTTCTAAACTTATCTTTTTGAAAATCGTTGAATGAAACACGAAAAAATAAAATAAATAATATATATAATTATATATTTGTCTTATTCTACCTTCCACGTCCCCATTCGCGCAGATGGATTAGATACACTTTGGGAAAGAAGATATTGACCCTGGAAATATTCTGAATTTGCCACTCGCCCAACTCACTCTCTCTCTCTCCAAAAAAAAAAAAAAAAAAAAAAAAAAAAAAAATCACGCCGTCGAAAGACCAACATTCCTTTGAAACACATCTCATCCGAAGGTCGGTTCAATGATGTGGGCAAAGGAGATGACAACGGAACCCGACTAATGGAGCATCATCTACCAAGGTTCAGAAAATGCATATGGCAACACACATTAAGACATTGGAATGCGTAAATAGATGGGTGTGAAGCCGAGTCAGGTGAAAGATGGCCACGAGGGAAACTGAAATTAAACTGTATAAAAAAGGGCAAAAGATACACAATAAAAAATATCGATGTGAGGCCAAAAGTAGGAAAAAGTACCTGCGAGGAGTGATTGAATAAAACCCGTAAAAAATGACGCAAGGAGAGATGTACTGGCTCACGGAGAATGAAATATTGACCATGCATAGAAGAATGATCTCTGCAGATCTTCACTCCTCGGCACCAGAATGTCAGTCCACGTCACTTTTGGAATGTTTATGTTTTGTTGATAACCATGTCAGTATGAGCTCGCTGGCTCCGCTTGTTTGGGACATCTCTGTCATCTGCGGCATATGTCTCATCCGATGCACGATGCATGCAACTGAGAAAGGCCACGGCATTACGATTCTTGGCTTCTTCCCTTGTATGGAGAATTTTGGGGTTCAGCTGTATCATCTGTTTTTTCTGTAAGGAGCCATGTGCAGGAAGCGTGACAACGCATCGTATTCTCACTCTAAGGTCGAAAGATGACAAAAATGGCATTTCCGCTATCAATTGCGAGCCCGCCCTCACCGCAGCCGAGCGGAATCCCCCAGGAATGAAATTGCGCCCCACGGAGCTCCTCCTCCATCGTTCCCTCTTCCCCTCGAGTGACCACTTGGTCAAACTCCTTGTATAGCTCGGGCTTTTAAACCGGCCGTCGAAAATGTTCCCCGAACATTCTTTCCATACGTGCGTGACATATGCCGCAGCGGACGGTTTCCTAACACGGTTTACGCTTGGTTACGTTATTAATATCAAACAGATTGGTCACGACGGGTTCGGCAAAAAAAAAAAAAAAAAAAAAAAAAAGAAGGGTCTTCATGAAGGAACCAGAACTGTGAAGTCGTCAGTAAACAAGCCACATATAGCGACTCGGCTAATTGGATTCATTTTAACAAAATATCTATGTTTATACTTATCCAGAAATGCAGAAATATTTGAATATACCAAAATAGAATAAATATAGTCAACTGACTGAAAGTATAATAAGAACAATAGAAAGGTTATTTTGTTATCAATTTAGTATCCATATTTTACTATACTTTACTAATATTAATTAGTCTTTATCTCTATATTACTATTTTATAATAAATATCTACTTAGTATAAGAATACTATAATAATTTTTTATTTTTCTATAAATCTATAGAAAATGTTAATCTTCTCTTATTTATAGATAATAAAAAACTATAAATTAAAACTAAATTAGTAAAAATAAATTAGCTAAAAGTATAAATAAATAATAATAAATTTTATACTATCAATACTCAGTAATATTTAATATTTATACTAGTTTATTAATTATTATATGATATTTTTTAGATATTTAAAAGTCTCTCTTGTTATATTTTAATTATATTTTATATCTTATATTTAAGCTCTAGTTTCTAGTTTATATATATATATATATTTTTATATAAATATATTTTTCTTAATTAATTATTTTAGTTATTCTGAATATCTTATTAAGTAAGAGTATTGAGATATATAACTTTAATTATAATATATAAAAAATATAATATATAATATTAATAAAAATAATCTTTATTACATTTTAAATTAATTAAAATTAATAATTATCAATTTTATTAACTTTTTAATTTATAAGTTATTTATTATTATTATATTTATTTATTATTAATATTTATATTATAATATATAATTTGCATATTTAATCAATTTATAAATAACTTAATATATTATTTATAAAAGTATATTTTTAATAATTTGTAAGTATTATGTTATTATTTTTAGATTATTAATTATATAACTAATTATTTTATATATTGTTAAAAAAATTAATATATTATTAAATATTTAATTTAGTTAAATATTATAGATTTTAAAGTTCTTAATCTTTTTGTAATAGTTTATTACATTACTATATAAGTTATTGGAAATTTCAACAGAATTTCCAATATAGTAGTTATAAATACTATATATAGTATATTATATATATAAGAATCTAAAAGTGATACTTAGACTTTATCTCTATAATAGATAGAAGAAACTTATCCAATAACAGATACTTAGAACTTAGTACTTTCTCACAGAACTCAGAATGTAACATTTTAGCATAGTTTATTTCTTTTCTCTGTCTTTCTTGAATATTCTATAACTTTCCAGCACTTTCCGCATACTTAGAAATCTCCTTCTTGGCACCGAGCATTAACTAGTACTTATTTAGTTAGCCACTGAATGTCCTGGAAACTTGTAGAACTTTATTTGTCATCATTTGTCATCTTTGCTAAGAACTTTCCTCTTGGCATTTTTCTTTGATTTCTCAGATCCTTCCAGATCCTTCTTTCAGATCTTGTATAAATATCTTCTTTGTTCTCATAAATAAAGCTTCAGAATATTTTCTCCCAGAAATCCTTTGAGAATACTTGAACCCTTAGTATCTCTTTGAGTTACTTAGGATCACCAGAACTAGTTGCTTCCTCATTTAGAAACTAGAACCATTATACTTGATAGCAGCGGTGAAGTTACACCTAGTCTTATCAAAACACCTCTCAAGATATTAGTCACAACACTATAGAGGACAACAGGTGGAACTCTTCATACAGTACCTATAGTCCAGACAATACCTCATATAATCAGCAAGAAGAAGAGGAACAGCAAAACTCTACTCAGTCAAATGGGGCCATTGAGAGTCTTTTGTAGAATACACTAGCTCAGATTGCCCAACTTCAAAAATGCATAGAAAGAAAGGAAAGCAAGGCCTCTGCTCATACCTCCACACCTCCACTGATATCAATACATCTAACAGCAATCACTATCAAGCCTCAGAAGCCTGACACCTTTGATGATCAAAGAGGAGGACTGTCTACTGATACCTGGCTTTTCCAATTGGAGCAATATGGAGAGCTGACCAATTTGGAAGAAGCAACACTAGTCCAATTTGCCACCACACTCCTCTGAGGGAATGCTGTAATCTGATGGTGAAATCATGTCCAGAATACCAGATTCTCTGGCCAAATCAAGACCTGGGACAAATTCTCTGATGCCATTCAAGGCCAATTCAAACCAGTCAACAGCACTAAGGCTGTGTAAGACCATCTGGCAAATGTCAAACAACTCAAGTCTGTGCAAGCATACAATACACAATTCCTGTCAATCCTGCTAGAATTACCACATGTCACTGAAGACGAGAAGGTCAACAAGTACATCTGAGGCCTGAAAGGTCAAACCTGAGTTCGTGTTGAACTAGAAGAACCTAAGGACCTAGATACAGCGATGAAAATTGCTAATAGGTTTGATGTCATCACCTATGGTCACTACTTTGAACAGAAGAGACTGCCTTTCAACAACAACAACAACCACAGAAGGGAGGAACCCAAAGTCAGAACTGTTGGACCTGCCTCCATGGACCTAGACATCATTGACAAGAACAAGAAAGGCAAGCTTACACCCAAGGAAAAGGAGTGCCTCAAGAAGGCTGGAGCCTGCTTCTTTTGCCATCAGCCTGGCCACATTGCAACTAAATGTCTCAAGAAAACTATCAAACCAAAGAGGATTCTGGTCCTGTCCAAAGACACTCAAGGTCAATCAGTTGAACAAGAAGTTGTACTCAATTTCATGTGAGTCAACCCTAAGGCCCAGATCCCTCAAGCATAGTCAGAAGGAGCTATTGGTTTAGACCTTCAAGCAGTACAACAAGTCACTATTCCAGCACACAAAAGAAGGCTCATTCCAACTGGCCTTTCAGTCAAAATCTCCAAGGAACATTATGCAAGAATTGCACCAAGATCTGGCCTCAGCTTCAAGCACTCATTGGATATTGGTGCTGGAGTCATTGACCCTGACTTCTGAGGTGAAATGCAAGTCCTACTAGTCAATCACAAGAACCAGCCATACACCGTCAATGAAGGTGACAGAATTGCACAGCTCATTTTGGAGTGAGCCACCCTACCAGTCATCAAAGAAGTCACCAAGCTGTCCTCAACCAAGCGAGATCAGAAAGGCTTTGGCAGCACTGACAAAGTTGCAAGTATAGCTGAGAACCAAGCCAATTCAATGCTCATTTTCAAAGGTCTAGTCAAGAGACAAAAACTAGATGTTCTCATAGACAGTGGAGCTATTGGAAACTTCATCAACAAGAACCTCATTGACAAGCTCAAGATTCTTACCAAACCAGCTGGCAAGAATAGTAGAGTTGTCACCACAGATGGCACCACCTTACCAATCGACTCAATTGTCGCTAAACTTCCCCTCAAGATCCAGAAGTACTGGGAACGTTTATATTTTGAGGTAGTACCACTAGGAGACCATGACCTGATCCTAGGCAAACCCTGGCTTACATGGCACAACCCTCAGATTGATTGGACCAAGAATGAAGTCACCTTGATTCAGGATGGAGTCAACATTACCATCAAGCCAGACAAGACTCAGATGAGAACCCCAATTGCTACTCTTTTAGCAATTCAGTTCAAGAAGGCCCTCAAGAAAGCTACCTGTGCCTTTGTGGTACTGATCCAACTAAAGAAAGAAGACAAGAAGCTATTAATTAGTGAAAGCGTCAAGTTACTACTGAACAAGTACAAGGATATCTTCCCAGACAAACTACCTGGTCTACCACCTTCAAGAGACCATGACCACAAAATCAAGTTGGTATCTGATGCAGCTATACCTAAGAAGAAAATGTACCACATGTCTCCACTCAAAATTGAAGCAGTCAAGAAGGAACTCAATAAACTCATTGAGCGAGGAGCCATTCAACTAAGCAAGTCACCCTATGGCTCCCCAATCCTATTTGTCAAGAAAAAGGATGATATCCTATGAATGTGCATAGACTACCAAGCACTCAACAAAATCACAGTCAAGAACCATTATCCACTACCACTCATAGATCAAATCTTTGATGCTCTCAAGAATGCAAAGTACTTCACCAAGATTGATCTCACCTCTGGGTATTACCAAATTCGAATCAAGCCAGAAGATATATCCAAGACTGCCTTCATGACACCCTTTGGACTCTACAAATTCCTAGTCATGGCCTTTGGTCTCACCAATGCACCAGCAACCTTTCAAGACCTCATGCAAACTATCTTCAAGGATCAGCTGTATATCTTTGTACTTATATACATTAATGATATCCTGATCTTCAGTAGCACTAAAGAAGAATACCTCAAGCACATTGAACAAGTCCTCAAGATTCTCCATAAGAACAAGCTCTATGCAAAGCTCAAGAAATGTGAATTTTTCAAGGATCAAGTCAAATACCTTGGACACATTGTATCAGCCAAAGGAATTCAAGTAGACCCAAGGAAAATACAAGCCATTGAACAGTGGCCTGTACCAGCAAACCTCACTGAACTCAGGTCCTTCCTTGGTCTGGCTGGATACTACTGTCAATTTGTCAAGAACTTCTCTGGCATTGCAGAATCTTTGACAAACCTCCTGCGAAAGGAACCCAATTCTGACCTCTATGTCCCCTACATCTGGGATACTTTCTGTCAACAAGCTTTTCAAGAACTCAAGAACCACCTGACCCATGCACCTGTCCTTAGAAACATGGACCCAAACTTGAAGTTCACAGTTACTATAGATGCATCAAATTTTGCCATTGGTGCAGTTATTTCTCAAGATGATGGTCAAGGACACTGACCTATTGCCTTTGAATCAAGAAAATTGTCCCCAGTGGAACAAAAGCTAGCTACTCATGAAAAGGAACTCCTGGAAATTATGCATGCCCTCAAGACCTGGTGATACTATCTAGAAGGAGTTGAGTTTGACATGATCACTGATCACAGGTCCCTTCAGTACATCAACACTCAATCAACCCTTTCTCGCCAACAAGCCAAGTGGAGCCAATTACTTCAGACCTTTACCCCAAACATTATCTACAAGCCTGGCAAAACTCTAGTTGTACCAGATGCACTGTCAAGAAGACCAGACCTTGCTGCAATCTTACAAGTCACTGTGGCATCTGAATTCCTCAATCAGATCAAGAAGGCTTATGAACAAGACTCTCTGGTTCTACAAAGGAATACCAAGGAATTCAAGGAAAAGTACACCATCCAGGACAACCTTGTGTACTCAATTGGCTCCTTTCTCCGCTACCTTACCGGTCACAAGGTTTGGTAGGCAACCTTCCGAGTCCCCTTTCCCCTATTATTACCCCCACTACCTCGGGTTGGTTTGCTGTGCCTGCATGGGCATGGTGGGAGGAGGGCAATGGTGGTGAGTTGCCCCTTTATCGGTGTCGGATCGGTGTCTTTTCCACTTTTTCGCGGTTTCTGGTGTCTTCGGCTGTATCTGGAGTGCATCCGTTTTGGTGCGGCGCTTTCTTTCTTTTGCTGTCATCAACAAGGTGTCATCTCTGGTGTGTCACGGGCTGCGTAGGGTGTCGGCCGACCTTGGGCATCAAGTGCCAGTGTAGGTTACCTGCAGGTTATTTGGTGCCTGTAGTGGGGCCCTCTGAGCTTTGGCGAGCTTCCCGGCGAGCGCGGCGCTGGCATAGGTGACTGCTTTTCGGGTGTTGTCGGGATGGGAGGGGAGATGGCCGTCACGGATAGGAGGAAGGGCGATTACGGTGAACCAGTGGGGTGCCAGGCTGGGGGCGGTCATCGAGGCTGGGGCGGACAATATTTCGGTGGGGCCTTTCGATTGGCTGGTGGTGGGTGGGGTGGTGCAGGGGCTGGTGTCCTGGCTGTACCCAACTGGAACTGGGAGCTGACGCGGCAACACGATCGAGGCCCGCAGGCTTGGGGAGTGGGACCTTCCTCATTTGGCAGTACCTGACTGGAACCGGGAGCTGACACGGCAACGTGATCGAGGCCCGCAGG
>RBNI01006453.1:0-11315 GCA_003990745.1 Jimgerdemannia flammicorona | reverse complement strand
CGGGCGAAACGACATGGGCAAAATGGGCAAAACAGGCAAAACGGGCAAAACGGGCAAGACGGGCAAAATGGGCAAGATGGGCAAAATGGGCAAAACGAGCAAGACGGGCATAACGGGCAAAATGGGCAAGATGGGCAACATGGGCAAGACGGCAAGATAGGTGACATGGGCAAGATAGGTAAAACGGGCAAAACGACATGGGCAAGACCGGCAAAATGGGCAAGATGGGCAACACGGGCAAGACAAGATGGGCAACATGGGCAAGATGGGCAAAACGGGCAAAACGACAGGCAAGATGGGCAAGACGGGCAAGATGGGCAAGATGGGTAACACGGGCAAGACAGGCAAGACAGCAAGACGGGCGACATGGGCAAAATGGGCAAAACAGGCAAAATGACACGGGCAAGATGCGGATAACACAGGCAAGATAGGCAAGACGGGCAAGATGGCAAGACGGGCGACATGGGCAAGATAGGCAAAATGGGAAAAATGATATGGGCAACCGGGCAACCGAGCAAGACGGGCAAGATGGGCAAGATGGGGAGGCACTAATAGGGGTAGGCCAGGTGCACTAGATGCCAAGTACTTGAGGTGGTTGGGGCTCACAACCCATACCCACTCTTGGGTGGGGCAGGCTGGGTAGGAGGATCTAGTTACTTGGGTAGTGAGGTCGCAACTCACATCCTAAAGGTGCTTAGATTGTTATTGGTTTGGAAATTTTAGTGTGAGAGTAGGGTGGGGTGAGATGCAGAATGTGGCTGCTGATATGGCATGAGGATTTTAGATAGTTAATAAATGGGGCTCCGGTCTAAAAAAAAAAAAAAAAAAAAAAAAAAAAAAAGATAGATTTGAAGAAGATTCTTGCAATCTCAGATACAGTAGTATTGATAGTAGTTAGTTCAGCAACCATAGTCTTGATCAGGTGGTTAATAAATATGACAATAATATCAGTATCAGATTGAGTTTATAATAGTTGAGTTATAAAGTCTATGGTAACTTGTTCAAATTTCTTAGTAGGAATTAGCAATAGTTGTAGCAAACCAGCTAGTGCTTGGTTAGTAGACTTATTATACTGGTATAGATCATAGCTGGCAATATAGTTCTTGATTTTCTTGACCATACTTAGCCAATAGTAGCAGTATTGAATATTCTTAACAGTTTTCTCAATTCCCAGATGACCAGCAAGAGGGGAGTCATAGTGTTCTTATAAAACCTTATAGTGTAGGTTCATATTTTCAGATAGGTAGACTTGATCTTGATGATAGATTAGATTATTCTTGACAGTATATATATTCTTAAGCTTATTTGAGAAAACTCTAGTAGCAACTATATCTTCTTTGTAAGCTTGCCTAATTTGGTCTAAAAATTCTGATACCAAGGTGATCTATATGATTGTAGCAAGGTCTAAGTATCTTGATAAAATATCTAGTACTACAAGTGTCTTGTCAGGCTTATAGATGATTGTCAGATTGAAGATTTGAAGCTTGAGGCTCTACTTGGCTTATAGACATGACAGAGTAGGTTGGGTGTTGATGTACTTGAGAGATTGATAATTAGTGATGACATCAAACTCAATACCTTCTAGATAGTATTACCAGTGGTCTAGTACATATATTATTACCAGTAGTTCCTTCTTGTAAGTGACTAGCTTTTATTTGGCTGGGGCCAACTTGTAGGACTTGAAAGCAATAAGACAATTTCTTTGCCATCATCTTGTGACAGAACTGCTCTAATGGTAAAATTTGATGCATCAGTAGTAACTGTGAATTTTAGGTCTTGATCTGCATTATGCAGAACTGGAGCATAGATCAGGTAGTTCTTGAGTTCTTAAAAGGCTTATTGACAGAAGAGGTCTCAGGTATAGAGTACATAGTGATCTGAGTGTAGGGCCTTCCTCATGAGGTTAGTCAGTGACTTGGCAATACTAGAGAAGTTTCTGACAAAGCAGTGGTAGTAGTCAGCTAGACCAAGGAAGGATTGGAGTTTTGTGAGATTTGATAAAATGGGCTATTCTTCAATTGCTTCTATCTTGTATAGGTCTACTTGAATTCTTTGTGCAGAGACAATATGGCCAAGGTATTTAACTTATTTCTTGAAGAATTTATACTTCTTAAGCTTAGTATAAAGCTTGTATTTTTGCAGGATCTCTAGGACTATTCAAATATATTTGAGATGTTCTTCTTTAGTTATACTAAAGATCAGAATATTGTCAAGATATATTAATAGGAAAATAAATAGTTGGTTCTTGAATATCTTGTTCATCAGGATCTGGAATGTGGTGAGTGTATTGGTGAGACCAAATACTAAGACCAGAAATTCATAGAGTTCAAAGAGGGTCATGAATGTAGTCTTGAAAATATATTCTGGCTTGATTCAAATCTGGTAGTATTCTGACATGAGGTCTAACTTGGTGAAGTATTTGGTATTCTTGAGAGTATCAAAGATTTGATCAATCAAGGATAGTAGATAGTAGTTCTTGACAGTAAGTTTGTTGAGTATATGATAGTCTATATACATTTACAGGATACTATCCTTCTTCTTGATGAATAAGACTGGTGAGCCATAAGGAGATTTGCTTGGCTGAATGGCTCCTTGTGCAAGTAGTTCTTCTAGTTCTTTCTTGACTGCTTCAATTTTGAGTAGTGACATGTAATATATGTATTTCTTGGATAGTACAGCTTCTGGAGTCAGTTTGATTTTATGATCAACTTCTCATATAGGTGGTAGACCAGGTAGCTTGTCTGGAAAGACATCCTTGAATTCTTCTAGTAGTAACTTGATGTTTTTATTGACTGATAGTCTCTTGTCTTATTTCTTGGGACAGATCATTACAATAAAGGCATGCATTGTCTTCTTGAGTACTCTCTTGTACTGTATAGCTGACAGTATTGCAATCTGGGTCTTACTTATGGTCTTGTCTATCTTGATAGTAATATTGGCTCTATCTTGAAGTAGAGTGACTTCATTCTTATACCAATCAATGTCTGGGTTATATTTTGTAAACCAGGGTTTTTCTAAGATTAGGTCATAATCTCTTAGTAATATAATCTCAAAGTCTACTAATTCCTAATATTTCTGGATCTTGATAGGTAGTTTGGTGGCAATTGACTTGATGGAGTACAGAGTACCATCTACAGTAACTATACTATTGTTCTTGGGTGTAGGCTTGGTAAGAATCTTGAGGCTTTCAATAAGATTCTGATTGATGAAGTTCTCTGCAGCTCTATTGTCTATAAGTACTTGAACTTCTTTTTCTTTGACTAGGCCTTTGAAAATGAGCATGGCTTGCACTCAATTTTCACTAAGACTTGCTGCTTGATCAGTACTGCCAAAATCTTTTTGATCTTATTTGGTTTCAGAAAGTTCTTGGACTTCTGTAATCTTGAGTTGACTGGCTTTTTCTAGGATCATTTGCATGACTTGGTCTCCTTTCTTGACTATATAGTCTTGATCCTTCTGATTGATAAGTAAAACTTAAACTTGTCCTCGAAAGTCTGGATCAATGATACTAGTATCTACATCTAAATGATATTTGACACTTAGTCCTGATCACAGTGCTATTCTAGCATAATGTTCTTCAGGATATTGAACTGTAATTCCAGTAGGTACTAGAGTTCAGCTCTTGGCTGGAATGGTGACTTGTTTGACAGAGTGTAGGTTAAGACCAATGACTCCTTCTATTTGATATTGAGAAGTCTGGGCCCTCAGATGAAGCTTCTTAATCTTGAGCTTAGGTTAACTGATAGTAAGGTTGACAGATATATCTTTGGACAATATAGTGACTGGTCTTAAGGGTTCACTAGTTTTCTTAGGATATTTGATTACAATGTGTTCTGTTTGGCAATAGAAGAAACAGGCTCTAGATTTCTTCAGGCAGTCCTTTTCTTCAGAGGTAAGCTTAGTGTTCTTTTTGTTCATAGTATCTAGGTCTATTGGTACCAGGCCAACTATCCTTGGTTGGTTCTTGTGATGGTTCTCAAAGTAGTTCTTCTTGTGATATTCTGGTTCAAAGTGGTTACTAAAGGTGATGACATCAAATCTATTGGCAATTCTCATAGCTTCATTAAGGTTTTTGGGCTCTTCTAGCTTGACCTTGACTTGTGTGTTTTCCTTCAAGCCTCAGATATAGTAGTCTATCTTTTCATCCTTGGATATTACTGATAGCTTGAGTAGGATTGATAAGAATTATGTATTATAGTTTTACATAGACTTGAGTTGCTTGATATTTACTAGCTTGTCTCTGGCTAGTTTGATAGCATTAGTAGGCTTGAACTGCTTATGAAGGACTCTCTTGAAGGTTTCTCAGTCTCTGATTCATATATATGAGTGTACAGAGGTAACTATGATATGATTGTGTCACCAGATAGCTATATTTCCTCAGAGAAGTATAGTGGTAAATTGGACTTATATGTCTTCTTCCATTCTTGTGAGCTTGAAGTATTGGTCCAACTAGAAGGTCCATACATCTGTAGATAGCCCTCCTTGATGGCTATCAAAGATATCTAGCTTGAGTAGCTTAAAACTGATTAGTACTATAGTAGAATGTGATGTGCTCATAGTTTTTGTTTTCTGCTATTCTAGTTATACTTGAAGTTCTTGGATTTGGTAGGCCATAGCATTGATCATATCCTCTATATTGAGCTGTGATCCTCTTACTTCTTCTGTAGCAGAGGGGTCTAGCTGATAGACTGACTCTTTATGACTCATTTTGGATTCATATAACTATTTGTGGTTGATTTCTAAATTTATATAAGGTTTCAAGGTATAATGATACTGCTGCTACCAAGTGTAATAGTTCTAGTTTCTTTAAGAGAAAGTGGCTAAATCTGGAAGTTCTAGTTAGCTTAAAGTAGCTTGGAGAGATACTTAAAGATTTAAGTATTCTTGAAGAATTTCTGAGAGAAAATATTCTGAGTTTTATTCAAATAAAGAATAAGGATATTTATACATAATCTGAAAAAAAGATCTGGAAGGATCTCGGAAAAAAAGAGAAATATCAAGAAATAGGTTCTTGGCAAAGCTAACTAATACATACTATTCTACAATGTTCTGAAAGGTTCTATAACTGGCTAAGATAAGATACTTGTAAGCACACAACCTCCAAGCCACAGAAATCACACGTCACCCTCTCAACAAGCCACAGAAATCACACGTCACCCTCTCAACAAGCCACTGAAATCGCATATTACCTATGAACAAATCTGGAAATCACCTGTGCGATCACGAAGCTGAGTCAAACAGAAGTCACAGCACACAAAGCTGAGTCAATACGAAGTTACGGAACACAAGGTTCACACAAATGGAATCTTACCAATCAAGAACAGATGCATATATACTGAGCCCTGAGACGTGTCGAAACAGAGAACCAAAACAAATAACAACCACAACTTCCAAATACACAAACATGACCACCAAGATCTACAACCACATCTGCGCTGACATTTGGAATGCCATTGTCAACCGAGCCACACCCCCTCTGCCCCTCATGAATATCCATAGCCTTGCACCCCTCTACTTCGTGAAAGCCCGATGGAATGCCCTAAACATGCTTAATGAGGCCCACCGGATTGGACAAATCTCAAGCTACTACCAGATCGGCCGCCTCCTGGAAGATATGGTCGAACACTACCACGATACAGACATTACCCAGATGTCTCAATACCAAAAGCTCATCGCCCGCAAACACCGAGAACTCTTCTACGAGTATAGCACCTTTATTCCCCACCTCCGAGTTACTACCAGTGAAATGGTTGCTACTCTGTCTTATGGCCAAATCGATGACATGATACAAGAACTCAACCACAAGTATCTCGAATATATTCAGACTACTGACAGAACCTTCCCGCACTCTGATGACCACATCCTGCAAATGCTCCAAGTTAGATATGCTATGAAAGATATCTATGATATAATCAACTTCGATGAAGACGAAGCAGAAGACAATGATCCCTCTGACACTGACATGACCTCAAGCCAAGGATCTCTACCAACCCTGATCACATCGCCAATCTTGTCGATGAACTTACAACAGTTCATAACCACATACAAGACTTATTGGGACAATGATCACTGGCATGAATACCAACCTGCATTCACCTCTGATTACTTCAACTACAATGAAGAGACTGGAGAATACAACCTGTACCTCCAGACAACCCTTGAGATTGAACCAACAACTCCACCACCTGAATACGAGCGACATGAACCACAGCCGCCAGCTTACTACAACCCCATGACTCATAGTGCTGTAACCTATAAAAGGTACGCAGACAGTGAATCTGATGAAAGCGAAGACAATACACCCCTCCTTCACCCACCAACACCTTATCCAGCATATGAGATAGATGATGCTATCCTGTGGGATGGAGATGAAGTCCCAATGTATTATTATCTCAGCGAACAAGGAGAAGTAATCCGTGAACCACTCTTCCTAGATGACTACTTTATCAGAGATGATGTCATCGATGGTGATGTCATCGAAGACTATCCAGACAGTGCCTAAATCTATAAATAGATTAGCAGTCATAGTATAGTTAGATTAGCCTTGTACAATGTGACTGTAAACTGACTCAGCAGTCAGATGATCTCTTGACATGTCAGATCACACTTGTACTACGTGACTGCACTCCGACTCAGCAAAGCACTTAGTGCTACATCCATATCTAGCATAGTCCAGATAGCCCCTCACTAGTATAAATACCCCCTCCCTCAGACCTCAGAATCTCAGACTCAAACACACAAGAACATTTCTGAACACTTCCCCACAATATCCCTTCACACAACTACTTCAGTATAGCAATATCATGAATAGCAAATAAACCTATTTAATAACCCACAAACCACTCTTAAGTAAATCTGCTCCCCGTTAGGTCCTACTCCTAACCCCATCACGAAATTTCCTAATTGGGTATTGTCTGCAGCGATACGCCAATTCAACTAAGCTGGTCTTAGTTTCTTAAACTTCCTGAAATACAGAAAATCCTGAACATCCAGAACTAGTCCAAAAAAGGACTTTGGTTGAGACGTCAACCTGATCTTGAAATCAATAAGCGTAGAGGACGTACTCCATATGAAATTGATCTTGACCATAAGAAAACAATCTTTCAGAATATCCAGAACTTCCAGAAAACCCTTTCAGAACTATGTAATGGTTACCCTAAAAAGCAACCCTCTTACAACTTGGTAGCAGCGGTTTACAATCCAATTCCACTTCAAGACGCTTCCTCACCCCGCTACAAACCCTTCTGTAAATTCCTATAAGTTGGTATAAAGCCCAACCTCTGACCTGGAATTTATCGTGAACCATCTGACAATCTGGAGAGAATTGAATCTGATGTACAAGGACAATTTGACCTCCACATCTGCAATAAGTGGGATAAGCTTCATTCAAAGAAAGAAGTACTTCGATTAAACCAGCAAATAGGCGAACACCTATTCACCAAACTCCTTGCACTACACCCAGCAAGTCAAGATGAAGAAGGTCTTATAGAAGCCTTCTTTACTCTTCTCAACAAGAGTTTTATCAGCTCCACAAATCCAAACGACCTAGGACAACCAGCAGCAGTCTTTCTAGCCTTAGTTCCTCATGAAGCCCAAGCCTCTGTAGCCAAGTGGCTCAACTCTACCAACTTTCACCGAACCAGAACCAAGACTGCATTATACTACTGATTCCAGAACAGCAAGACCCACCATATTCTTAAGGAAGAAGCAAGAGAAACTCTTCATCAGCTACCTGATCCTGAACCTGAAGCAGGCCCTGCTACAGCCCTACCTGAATCCGAAACCAATACCAAACCAGAACTTGACTTTGAATTAAGTCCATCTGAAATCAGATATACAACTGATTCTGTCTACTTTGACGCTGAGCAAACCCAAGTACACGGAGACCAAACCCAAGAGAAGGAGGAGTATCTCAGTGAATTCGATCCCAGATATACCACTGAAGGAGACGTACCTCCATCAGGACAGAACACACCTACACAGCAACAGACAGCTATCTATCAAGCCCTTACTCCAGACCCACAACTATTACTCCAGCAACTTACACAGACTCAAAGAACTCCATCACACTCTGCATCAGTACCTCAAGTAGTACCAGTAATACTACTACCAGTAGTTCAACCGCCTCCAGCAAACAACATGGCAAACCAACAGATTCTAGACCTCACAGCCCAGGTAGCCATAATGGCAGCAACTATTACTGCCTTAGCCAAACAGACCTGACCTACAAAAAATCTGAGTCTACCTACCTTCAATGGTACTGCACAAGAAGTCCAAAGCTTCATTAGTGTAGTTGACACCAACTTTGAAGCCAATCAATGGACCAATGAATGAGTCGCTGACCGCGTTCTGACAAACAATCAAGACCACACTTTGGAACAACTCTTTGCTACCACTACAGCCTATGTCCGCTGAGTTGTTACATTCTTCTGAGGACCTGCTGAAGAATGGTGGTGAACCCTTCCCGAAAAACCCCTCACATGGGACACCCAACCTGCAGTAGTTGCTCAGAATGCAGCAAATAATGCCCCAGGATATGGAGACCATCCTGCAGCCCCTGGACTTAAACAACTCATGATTGCTCAATATCGCAGTGAAACCATGATCGCTGAATCCTGAGTAAAACTCCGCAACCTCAAATTCGATGTACATAATAAGGAGGAATTCGAAACCTTCTATACAAAACTTGAGTCACTCCTGAACACTGTTGGCCTAGGATATATTGCCAACGATGAAGCATGAAATGGTACAAGAGCAGATCATTTATTTGATGCCCTACCTGAATGGCTTACTAGAAAAATCCGAGAACAAGGACACCCAGTTGGTTGCGACCACCAATAATGGTGCCTGGCAAGAATCAAGACTATGGTTAAGCGGATCCTAACAGCTGGACCCATTCTGCCCCAAAGACAGTTCAACAACAAGGAAAAGACTTAGACTAAGAAAGAAGAACCCAAGCATGGAGCATCCTAAGCACCCTCAACATCCACTTTGTAGACACCCAGAAATCATGAACCCACCCAGCCGAGTACCTTCAAGAAACTCACTAAAGGCGAAAGGAATGAACTTAGAAGAAGCGGAGCATGCTTCTATTGCTGAAAGACAGGACACATGGTCAGTGTCTGCCCTAACTGAAAACCCCGAACAGCAACACGAGCAACTGTTACCACTCTGCACTACCTCAACAATCTGACCACCAGAACACTAGACTTTGTCAAGTTAAGACAAACTGCTAAGGCCCTAACCAAAGAAAGTCAAAAAGCAGCTGGATATGACCTGTATGCAGCCAAAGAAGCTACAGTCTCCAACTGAGAAGTCAAACAAGTCTACACAGGAATCAGCATCCAAATTCCTGAAGGACATATTGGAAGAATATGCTGTCACAGCAGCCTAGCATTGAAAGGACTCTCAGTAAAAGGAGGAGTTATTGACGAAGATTACACAGGCGAAATTATTATCCTCATCCAAAACCACAGTTGGACACCCTTCAAGATTCCCATTGGATCCTGTATTGCCCAGATCCTATTCGAAAAAATCGAGTCAATGCTAACAGTCAAGGAAGTCCCAGAACTACTGCCCACCATCAGAGGATCCAAAGGATTTAGCTCATCAAACAAGGCCCCAGTCCAACCTACCATGAACAAAGAAGAACAATTCTATAAGAAAATTGAAGATGGATATGTACCAAGTGGCTGATGTCCTCATGGCATTAGAATGTACTCTTCCCGAATGATTGATGATTGCTTCTCTTGTATCAATGAACTGGCTCAAAGAAGAACTAACAGAAGGAAAGCCCCTACAACCGAAATCACCACCATTGGATCAGACAAACTACTTACACTTAAAGCTTTTGTCAACCGAGCACCTGTCAAGATCATGATAGACAGCAGTGTCTCGGGCAACTTCATCAATGAAGAAACAGCCAACAGACTCAAGGTCTTCACCTCTCTGGTACAACAAACTCAAGCAGTTGCTACAGCTGATGGAACCTCACATGTCATTAGCAAGGAAGTCCGCAATCTACCCTTCCGAATTGGTGACTATAGAGTACATGTTATCCTCCAGATCGTACCACTCTCTAATAACGAAATCATCCTTGGAACTCTATGGTTAAAACAAGAGAACCCATGATCGATTGGGTAAACCATTCTCTGACCATCAAGAAAGGATGCCACAACTTCAAACTACAAGGCGAAAAGAACACACTCAACTCTAGTGACCCTGGACCAAAGATCACCCACATCAACAAGCTACAACTCAAGAAATTGGCCAAGAAATGCCCTCTCTTTGCTATCTCCATCCGTCCATCCAAAGGAGAACCTGAGAACTCTGAAGAAGACTTTTCCAAAGTTGACAGCCATGTCAGACCACTACTCCAGAAATTTCGAGACATATTCCCAAAGAAACTCCCAAACGGCCTACCTCCCAAATAAGCAGTGGACCATGCCATCAAGACTATTCCAGATGCCAAGCCAGCCTTCAAGTCAATCTACCACATGTCTCCGAGAGAAATTGATGCACTCAAGAAAGAAATTGACGAACTCTTGGAACAAGAATTCATCAGACCCAGTGTATCACTTTATGGTGCACCAGTCCTCTTCATTGTTAAGAAAGGAGGAGACCTGCAAATGTGTATTGATTACCGTGATCTCAATGAACAGACCATCAAGAACTGTTGCCCACTACCCAGAATCGATGAAATATTCGATAAGCTTACCAACCCACAATTCATGAGCTCTTTTGATCTACGAAATGGTTACTGGCAAATTGCTATGAAAGAAGAAGACATCTATAAGACAGCCTTTCGAACCCGCTATGGACATTTCGAATTCCTGGTTATGCCCTTTGGCTTAACTAATGCTCCTGCAATCTTCCAGATACTGATGAATACCATTCTGCACCCATACCTGGACAAATTTGTTGTTGTCTACATTGACGATATTCTAGTCTTCAGCAAAACCCTGGAGGAACATCTCGAACACCTTGAGCTAGTACTACTGAAACTCCGAGAGAACAGACTCTTTGCAAAACTCAGCAAGTGCGAATTTCTCCTGAAAGAAATCCAATTCCTTGGATACATTGTCACGCCAAATGAAATCAAAGTTGTAAGCGCACAACCTCCAAGCCACAGAAATCACACGCGATCTCCAAACAAATCTGGAAATCACCTGCAAGATCACGAAGCTGAGTCAAACAGAAGTCACAGTGCACAAAGCTGAGTCAATACCAAGTCACGGAACACAAGATTCACACAAATGGGACCTTACCAATCCAGAACAAATGCATATATACCCAGCCCCGAGATGTGTCGAAAC
>RBNI01006452.1:0-11315 GCA_003990745.1 Jimgerdemannia flammicorona | reverse complement strand
TAGTAAATAGCAATCTAATCTTCTTTTAACTTCTATAGATATTGGCTAATAAATTGTTTAAACTTATAATACTTTTCAAATTTTACTTAGTATTAGTAAATAGTAAAGTAAGAGATTTAAGACAAATGAATTTATATAATAACTTTAGATATTATTATAAGATTCTCTATAGTTAGAGATTTGGTAATATACTATTATCTTTTTATAGCTTATTGTAAGAGGGTTGCTTTTTTGGATAATCATTACATAGTTCTGGAAGAGTTTTCTAGAAGTTCTGGATATTCTGGAAGATCATTTTCTTAAGATCAAGATCAATTTCATATAGAGTATGTCCTCTATGCTTATTGATTTCAAGATCAGGTTGACATCTCAACCAAAGTTCTTTTTTTGGACTAGTTCTGGATGTTCAGGATTTTCTGTATTTCAGGAAGTTCAAGAAACTAAGACCAGCTTAGTTGAATTGGCTTATCACTGCAGACAATACCCAATTAGGAAATTTCGTAACAGGGTTAGAAGTGGGACCTAATGAGGAGCAGATTTACTTAAGAGTGGTTTGTGGGTTATTAAATAGGTTTATTCGCTATTTATGATATTACTATATTAGGAGTAGTTGTGTAAAGGGATATTGTGGGAAAGTGTTCAGAAATGTTCTTGTGTGTTTGAGTCTGAGATTCTGAGGTCTGGGGGAGGGGGTATTTATACTAGTGAGGAGCTATCTGGACTATACTAGATATGGATGTAGTACTTAGTACCTTGCTGAGTCAGAATGCAGTCATGTAGTACAAGTGTGATCTAATATGTCAAGAGATCATCTGACTGCTGAGTCAGTTCACAGTTATGTCATATAAGACTAATCTAACTATATTATGACTACTAAGCTATTTATAGGTTTAGACGCTATTTAGGTAGTCTTCGATAATATCACTATTGATGATATTATCTCTGATGAAGTAGTCATTTAGGAAGAGTAGTTTGCAGATTACTTCTTCTTATTCGCTGAGGTAATAATATATTGGAACTTTGTCACTATCTCACAGGATAGCATCATCTGTCTCATATACTGGATAAGGTGTTGGTGGGTGAAAGAGGGGTACACCATCTTTGCTTTCATTGGATTCGCTGTCTGTGTACCTTCTATAAGTTACAGTACTATGAGTTGTGGGATTGTAGTAAGCTGGCAGCTGTAGTTCATGATGCTCATACTCAGGTGGTGGAGTGGTTGGTTCAATCTCGAGGGTTGTCTGGAGGTACAGGTTGTGTTCTCCAGTCTCTTCATTGTAGTTGAAGTAATCGGGAGTGAATGTGGGTTGGTATTCGTACCAGTGGTCATTGTCCCAATAAGTCTTGTATGTAGTTATGAACTGTTATAAGTTCATTGACAAGGTTGGCAGTATGATCAGGGTTAGTAGAGATCCTTGGCTTGAGGTCATATTGGCATCAGAGAGATTATTGTCTCCTGCTTCATCTTCATTGAAGTGGATTATATTGTAGATATTCTTCATGGCATACCCGACTTGAGGCATTTGCAGGATATGGTCATTCAGGTGTGGGAAGGTTCTGTCTGTGGTTTCAACATACTTGAGGTACTTGTGGTTAAGTTCTTGTATCATATTGTTGATTTGGCCATAGGACAAGGTAGCAACCATTTCAGTAGTAGTAACTCAGAGGTGGAGAATAACAGTACTATACTCATAGAAGAGTTCTTGATATTTGTAGGCAATGAGCTTCTGGTGTTGAGATATCTGAGTAATGTCTGTATTATAGTGGTGTTCAACTATGTCTTCTAGGAGGCGGCCAATCTGGTAGTAGCTTGAGATTTGTCTGATTCGGTGGACCTCATTGAGCATATTCAGGGCATTCCATTGGGCTTCCACGAAGTAGAGGGATACTAGGCTATGGATATTCATGAGGGGTAGAGGGGGTGTGGCTTGGTTGACAATGGTATTCCAAATGTCAGTACGGATGTGGTTGTAGATCTCAGTAGTCATATTTGTGTATGTTTAGAAGTTGTGGTTGTTGTTTGTTTTGGTTCTTTGTTTCAATGCATCTTGGTGTCCAGTATATATGCATTTAGTCCTAATTGGTAAGATTCTGTTTGTGTGAATCTTGTATTCTGTAACTTTGTATTGACTCAGCTTTGTGCACTGTGACTTCAGTTTGACTCAGCTTCGTGATCTTGCAGGTGATTTCCAGATTTGTTCAGAGGGTGACATGTGATTTTGGTGGCTTGGAGGTTATATGCTTACAACTCTCCTCTTCTTAGCTTTTGATATCCTCATCGGGGGCTTCTAATTTTGTTCTAGTGTTGTTATACTATTTAGAAGGTCAAAAGTCCAGTAAAGTCCATTTTTCTCAGAAAGTGGCATGCTCATAGTACAGTTGCCTAATGCATTGGATTCATACATTAAAGGGTCATGTGTTCAATACCATATGCCAGAAGTGATTCTGACATCATTCACTACTGGAGAATTTCCTCTAAGGAATCTTCTTAAATGTCTATGCCTTGTTTCCCACCAGTAGTATGGGGAGAATAGGCTGGCTTTCAGTTTTACTATTTTTCTAGAGAGTCAGTATCCTTTTGTCTTGACTTGCTGAGTTCTTGATTTGGTTTGTGATAATTATAATGTTCAGGAGGTATAATATATAGTATGAACTGATAGGTGTAGGAGTGTTCGGATTTCAGTTGTTCAAGAAATCGTACTCCTGAACTAAGTTAGTGGTATTCTGGAGATTGGTCTTGGGTTCCCATGTTGCATCATGAATTGGGTAATCTTTCCATTTGACAAGGTACTCAGGGTGGTTCTTGTGTCTATATTTGTTGAGGATTTATTCAACTTCATATTCTTCTTGGTCATTAATAATGACAGGTATAGGTAGTTCTGTAGTTCGGTTCAGGAATAGTTCATTATCATTGTCATTATATCACTTGAGACATTGGACATTGAAAACTGGGTGAATCTTAATGGTGTCTGATAGTGCCAATTTGTAGGAGGTTGGAGAGACTTGTGTAATGACTTTGAATGGTCCAATGAATTTGCTGTTCAGCTTTGTAGATGGTCTGTGCTTGAGGTTGTCAACTCAGTATCCTCGGATGTCTAGTAGAACTTTTTCTCTAATATCAAAGGTTTCTTCTTGGCAGTATTGGTTAACATACTGTGACTGTTGTTCTTGAGTTTGTGATAAGTTCTCAATTGCGATCTGGCTTAAATTATGCATTCAGAGCAGGAATTCTTCAACAGCTTTAACTGTAGAGAGTTCATCAGTGGTTTGGATAAGTGTCAGAAGAGTGTTTGGGTTTTGTCCAGTGTTGGTGAAGAATAGGGTCATTCTAAGAGAGACTTGCTTGCTGTTGTTATAGGCAAACTCAACTACAGTGAGGTATTTATATCAATCATCTTGTCTGTAGGAAATATAGTTCCTTAGCATTTATTCTAGAGTTTGGTTCATTCTTTCAGTTTGGCTATCAGTTTCAGGGTAAAAGGCTGTAGATAGTGCAAGTTTCGTTCCAAGGTACACATAAAGGGCTTTCCAAAAATGGCTGGTGAATTTTGGGTCTCAGTCACTAATAATGATCTTAGGAAGACCATGATAGTGGAAGATGTTGTCAAACAAGAGTGTAGCTATGTCTGGTGCTGTTGCAGTAGTGGTAGTTGGCACAAAGTGGACTTGTTTGCTGAGATAGTCCACAAAGACAACAATTGCATCTTTCCCATTCCTGGTTTGGGGTAGTTGTACAATGAAGTCCATAGAGATTTGTTCCCAATTAGCAGATAGTACCAGGATAGGATGGAGTAGACCAGGTTTTGCTAGTGTTGAGGACTTGTTGCATTAGCAGGCATCACAGGAAGTGATGTAGGTTTTGAGCTGATCTGCCATGTGGGACCAATAGAAGTTTTGGAAAATAACTTCATAGTATTTGTTAAATCCTAAATATCCAGCAGTAAATGCATCATGACATTCAAATAGGATAGCTCTCAGTTGTTTGGAACATATAGTCTGTCCTTGTAGTAGATAGTATTGTCCTTCAGTTGGTATTGGTTATACTGGGTATACTTATTAGCATTGTCACTGCTCAGAATTTCTCAGAGTGCTTGAGCTTCCTTATCATCAGCACATGCTGCAATAATTTGCTCTATGATAGTGTTGGTAACCAAGGTAAGAGTTTGGATAACTTCTTCAATGGGTGATCTGGAGATTGTATCGGCAACAATGTTTTCCTTGCCAGGGCAATACTGGATTTCATAGTCAAAGTTAGTGAGGGCTTTCATCCATCTGGCTTACTTTCGAGAAAGAGTAGCCTGGGTCTTGATGTTGACTAATAACTTATGGTCAGTTAATATGGTGAAGTGTGCTCCTTCTAGATAGGGTCGCCATTTGATCAGAGTGTCTACAATGGCTAGCATTTCCTTCTCATGGGTTATATAGTTGATTTCAGCATCATTGAATTTGTGGGAGTGATAGGCAACTGAGTGTCCTTCTTGCATGAGCACTACTCCAAGAGCTAGGTCAGAGGCATCAGTGGTAACTTCATATGGCAGTGTAGGGTTTACTGCTTGAAGTACTGGAGTAGTTATCAGGGCATCCTTCAGTGCTTGAAAGGTGGTATCTTGTTTGAGTTCCCAATTTACAAGATTGTTGAAGTCTTTTTCTTGTTTTGTAGTTCAGGGTTGTTCTTCTTTCTTGCTGTACTTGGTCATTTAGATAAGGGCAGTAGTGATTTTGGCAAAGTTGGCAATAAATCGTCTGTAATAGTTTGCTAATCCCAGGAATAACTGGAGGTCTTTCAGTTTCTTGGGTCTGGGCCAATCTTTGATTGCAGAGATTTTGCTGGGGTCTACTTTAATTCTATTTAGGGTGATAATATGTCTAAGGAATTGAATTTTCTTCAGGAGGAATTCACACTTGCTGAGTTTTGCAAAGAGTCAGTTTTCTCAGAGTTTCAGTAGTACTAGTTCAAGGTGTTCAAGATGTTCCTCCAGGGTTTTGCTGAAGACTAGGATATCATCAATGTAGACAACAATGAATTTGTCTAGGTATGGGTGCAGAATGATATTCATCAGTGTCTAGAAGGTTGCTGGAGCATTAGTTAAGCCAAAAGACATAACCAGGAATTCAAAATGTCCATAGTGAGTTCAGAAGGCTGTTTTGTAGATATCTTCTTCTTTTATGGCAATTTGCCAGTAACTATTTCGCAGATCAAAAGAGCTCATAAATTGTGGGTTTGTAAGCCTGTCAAATATTTCATTGATTCTGGGTAATGGGCAATAGTTTTTAATGGTCTATTTGTTGAGGTTGTGGTAATCAATACACATTCGTAAGTCTCCTCCTTTCTTGACAACAAAGAGGACTGGTGCACTATAGGGTAATATACTGGGTCTGATGAATCCTTGTTCTAGGAGTTCATCAATTTCTTTCTTGAGTATATCAATTTCTCTTAGTGACATGTGGTAGATTGACTTGAAGGCTGGCTTGGCATCTGGAATGGTCTTGATGGTATGGTCTACTACTTATTTAGGAGGTAGGCCTTTTGGAAGTTTCTTTAGGAATATGTCTCGGAATTTCTGGAGTAGTGATCTGACATGGCTGTCAACTTTGGAAAAGTCTTCTTCAGAGTTCTTGGGTTCTTCTTTGGATGGGCAGATAGAGATGGTAAAGAGAGGGCATTTCTTGGCTAATTTCTTGAGTTATAGCTTATTGATATGAGTGATCTTTGGTCTAGGTTCACTAAAGTTGAGTGGGTCTTTTTCACCTTGTAGTTTGAAGTTATGGCATCCTTTCTTGATGGTCAGAGAATGGTTTACCCAATCGATCATGAGATTCTCTTGTTTCAATCATGAGGTTCCAAGAATGATCTCATTGTCAGGAAGTGGTACAATTTGGAGGGTAACATGTACTTGATAGTCACTAATTTAGAAGAGTAGATTGCAGACTTCCTTGCTAATGACATATGAGGTTCCATCAGCTATGGCAACTGCTTGAGTTTGTTATACTGGAGAGGTGAAGACCTTGAGTCTGTTGGCTGTTTCTTCATTAATGAAGTTACCTGAAGTACCGCTGTCTATCATAATCTTGATAGGTGCTCAGTTGACAAAAGCTTGGAGTGTAAGCAGTTTGTCTGATCCAATGGTAGTAATTTTGGTTGTAGGGGCTTTCCTTCTATTGTTTCTTCTTTGAGCTAATTCATTGACACAAGAGAAGCAATCATCAATTATTCAGGAAGAGTACATTCCAATACCATGGGGACATCGGCCACTAGGTATATATCTATCTTCAATTTTCTTATAGAATTGTTCTTCTTTGCTCATGGTAGCTTGGGCTGGGGCCTTGTTTGATGAGCCAAATCCTTTGGATCCTTGAATGGTGGGCAGTAGTTCAGAGACTTCCTTGACTATCAGCATTGACTCAATTTTTTCGAATAGGATCTGAGCAATACAGAATCCAATGGGAATCTTGAAGGGTGTCCAACTATGGTTTCAGATGAGGACAATGATTTCGCCTGTGTAATCCTTGTCAATGACTCCTCCTTCTACTGAGAGTCCTTTCAATGCTAGGCTGCTGTGACAGCATATTCTTCCAATATATCCTTCAGGGATTTGGATGCTGATTCCTATATAGACTTGCTTAACTTCTCAGTTGGAAACTGTAGCTTCTTCAGCTGCATACAGGTTATATCCAGCTGTCTTTTGACTTCTTTTAGTTGGGGCCTTAGCAGTTTGCCTTAACTTGACAAAGTCCAGTGTTCTGGTGGTCAGGTTATTGAGGTGGTGCAGAGTAGTAACAGTTGCTCATATTGTTGTTCAGAGTTTTCAGTTGGGGCAGGCACTGACTATGTGTCCTGTCTTTCAGCAATAGAAGCATACTCTGCTTCTTCAAAGTTCATTCCTTTCTCCTTCAGTAAGTTTCTTGAAGATACTCAGCTGGGTGGGTTCATGATTTCTGGGTGTCTATGAAGTGGATGTTGAGGGAGCTTGGGATGCTTCATGCTTGGGTTCTTCTTTCTTGGTCCAAGTCTTTTCCTTGTTGTTGAATTGTCTTCAGGGCAGAATTGGTCTAGCTGTTAGGATTTGCTTGACCATAGTCTTGATTCTTACCAGGTACTATTGTTGGTGATCACAACCAACTGGGCAGCCTTATTCTCAGATTTTTCTAGTAAGCCATTTAGGCAGGGCATCGAATAAATGGTCTGCTCTTATACCATTTCGTGCTTCATCATTGGCAATATATCCTAGGTCAATGGTATTCAGGAGTGACTCAAGTTTTGTATAGAAGGTTTCGAATTCTTCTTTGCTATGTATATCAAATTTGAGATTGCAGAGTTTTACTCAAGATTTGGCAATTATGGTTTCACTGCGGTATTGAGCAATCATGAGTTGTTTGAGTCCAGGGGCTGCAGGATGGGCTCCATATCCTGGGGCATTGTTTGCTGCATTCTGAGCAACTACTGCAGGTTGGGTATCCCATGTGAGGGGTTTTTCAGAAAGGGTTCACCACCATTCTTCAGCAGGTCCTTGGAAGAATGTAACAACTCAGCAGACATAGGCTGTAGTGGTAGCAAAGAGTTGTTCTAGAGTGTGGTCTTGATTGTTTGTCAGGAGGCAGTCAGCAACTCGCTCATTGGTCCATTGATTGGCTTTGAAGTTGGTGTCAACTACACTAATAAAGCTTTGGACTTCTTGTGTAGTACCATTGAAGGTAGGTAGACTCAGATTTTTGATAGGTCAGGTCTGTTCAGCTAAGGTAGTAATGGTTGCTGCCATTATGGCTACCTGGGCTGTAAGGTCTAGAATCTATTGGTTCACCATGTTGTATACTGGAGGCAGTTGGACTGCTGGTAGTGGTGTTACTGGTACTACTTGAGGTACTGGTGCAGAGTGTGAGGGAGTTCTTTGGGTCTGTATAAGTTGCTGGAGTAGTAGTTATAGGTCTGAAGTAAGAGCTCGATAGGTAGCTGTCTGTTGCTGTGTAGGTGTATTCTGTTCTGATAGAGGTGCATCTCCTTCAGTGGTATATCCAGGATCAAATTCACTGAGATACTCCTCCTCCTCTTCAGTTTGGTCCCCATGTAATTAGATTTGCTCAGCATCAAAGTAGACAGAATCAGTTGTATATCTGATTTCAGATGGACTTAATTCAAAGTCAAGTTCTGGTTCAGTATTGGTTTCAGGTTCAGCTAGAGCTGTAGCAGGGCCTGCTTCTGGTTTGGGATTAGGTAGTTGATGAAGAGTTTCTCTTGCTTCTTCCTTAAGAATATAGTGGGCCTTGCTATTCTGGAAATGATAGTATAATGCAGTCTTGGTCCTGGTGCGGTGAAAGTCAGTAGAGTTAAGCTACTTAGCTACAGAGGCTTGGGCTTCATGAGGAACTAAGGCTAGAAAGACTGCTACTGGTTGTCCTAGGTCACTCAGATTTGTAGAGCTGACAAAACTCTTGTTGAGAAAAGTAAAGAAGGCTTCTATAAGACCTTCTCCATCTTGACTTACTGGGTGTAGAGCAAGGAGTTCAGTGAATAGAGTTTCACCTATTTGCTAGTTTAATCGGAGTACTTCTTTCTTTGAATGAAGTTTGTCCCACTTGTTGCAGGTATGGAGATCAAATTGTTCTTATACATTAGGTTCAATTCTCTCCAGATTGTCAGATGGTTCAGGATAAATTCCAGTTCAAAGGTTGGGCTTTATACCAACTTGTAGGAATTTGTAGAGAGATTTATAGCAGGGTGAGGAAGTATCTTGAAGCAGAATTAGATTGTAAATTACTGCTATCAAGTTGTAAGAAGGTTGCTTTTTTGAGTAACCATTACAAAGTTCTGGAAGAGTTTTCTGGAAGTTCTGGATATTCTGGAAGACTGTTTTCTTAAGATCAAGATCAATTTCATATGGAATACGTCCTCTACACTTATTGATTTCAAGATCAGGTTGACATCTCAACCAAAGTCCTTTTTTCAGACTAGTTCTGGATGTTCAGGATTTTCCATATTTCAGAAAGTTCAAAAAACTAAGACCAGCTTAGTTGAATTGGCTTATTGCTGCAGACAATACTCAATTAGAAAATTTCATGACAGAGTTAGAAGTGGGACCTAATGGGGAGCAGATTTACTTAAGAGTGGTTTGTGAGTTATTAAATAGATTTATTTGCTATTCATGATATTGCTATACTAGGAGTAGTTGTGTGAAGGGATATTGTGGGGAAGTATTCAGAAATATTCTTATATGTTTGAGTCTGAGATTCTGAGGTCTGGGGAGGGGGTATTTATACTAGTGAGGGGCTATCTGGACTATGCTAGATATAGATGTAGTATGGGGGGGGTGGGGAAGGAATGGCTGATGTTAGGTTGGGCTTTGGCCATTTGGGTGGGGCTGGCCAGTCACTGGTTATTTGTTTTTGAGGATAGGAGGAAACTTGGCTCTGAGGTCAGACTGAGGAGGTGGTGTAGTCTTATGGAAGACACCTTGACAGGCTGGTGGCTTGGTTGGGGGTTGAAGGGGGGTCAAAGGTGTCGTTTGGTAGAACAAATCTGTAGGTAGAGTGGGGGGAGGGTTGGTGTTGTGGGTGAGAAAGTAGTCTTTATTTGTATGGATAGGGGGAGTGGCACCCCTATGGGGATCGGATAGTGAGAGGGTAAAATGTAAAATTATTAATAGATAGGTAATAAAAGGAGGAGTCCAAGTGACTATAAAAAAAAAAAAAAAAAAAAAAAAGATATAGATGTAGCACTTAGTATCTTGCTGAGTCAGAATACAGTCATATAGTGTAAGTGTGATCTGATATATCAAGAGATCGTCTGACTGCTGAGTTAGTTTACAGTCACATCATATAAGGCTAATCTAACTATACTATGACTGCTAAGCTATTTATAGATTTAGATGCTGTCTGGGTAGTCTTCAATGACATCACTATTGATGACATCATCTCTGATGAAGTAGTTGTCTAGAAAGAGTGATTCGCGGATTACTTCTCCTTGTTCACTGAGGTAATAATATATTGGAACTTTGTCACCATCCCACAGGATAGCATCATCTATCTTGTATGCTGGATAAGGTGTTGGTGAGTGAAGGAGGAGTATACTGTCTTTGCTTTTATCAGATTTACTGTCTGCATACCTTCTATAAGTTATAGCACTATAAGTTGCAAGATTGTAGTAAGCTAGTGGCTGTGGTTTATGACACTCGTACTCGGGTGGTGGAGTGGTTGGTTCAATCTCAAGGGTTGTCTGGAGGTACAGGTTATGTTCTCCTGTAAGAGGGTTGCTTTTTAGGGTAACTGTTACATAGTTCTGGAAGAGTTTTCTGGAAGTTCTGAATATTCTGGAAGACCGTTTTCTTATGGTCAAGATCAATTTCATATAGAGTATATCCTCTATGCTTATTGATTTCTAGATCAGGTTGACATCTCAACCAAAGTCCTTTTTTGGACTAGTTCTGGGTGTTTAGGATTTTTTGTATTTCAGGAAGTTCAAGAAACTAAGACCAGCTTAGTTGAATTGGCATATCGCTGCAGATAATACCCAATTAGGAAATTTCGTAATGGGGTTAGGAGTGGGACCTAACAGGGAGTGGATTTACTTAAGAGTGGTTTGTGGATTATTAAATAGGTTTATTTGCTATTTATAATATTGCTATACTAAGAGTAGTTATATGAAGGGATATTGTAGGGAAGTGCTCAGGAGTTGTGTTCAGATTGTTCAGATCTGAGATTCTGAGGTCTGGAGGAGGGGGTATTTATACTAGTAAGGGGCTATCTGGACTATGCTAGATATGAATATAGCACTAAGTGCCTTGCTGAGTCGAAATACAGTCATATAGTACAAGAGTGATCTGACATATTAAGAGATCGTCTGACTACTGAGTCAGTTCACAGTCACATTGTACAAGGCTAATCTAACTATACTATGACTGCTAAGCTATTTATAGATTTAGGTGCTGTCTGGTTAGTCTTTGATGACATCACTATTGATAACATCATTACTGGCAAAGTCTGAGTAGTTTTCTGACTTCTGACATCATCAGTTTCAAGGTATCATTACTTTTATCTCTTGCAAGATTAAGGCTGTCCTTGGTAGCAGTGGTTGTACAAGGATAACAGGTCTTGGTTCTCTTTTTTTTTGGTCTGCTGGCATATTTGCAAGGACTGGCCATTCTCATCTAGGGCGAGGGCTCCCAATGTTACAGCTGGGGGTTTGAATCTCAGAAATGATATTTTCTGTAATCCGAGGCAATTTCTAGTAGTAATATCTGTCACATGGATGGCTTGAGATTGGTTTCGACAATGTCAGCTTTCTTGAGTTCAGATGAAGTGTCTTTTTTTTTTTTTTTTTTTTT